>JAJAGP010004528.1:33953-48090 GCA_025084515.1 Ancistrus triradiatus | reverse complement strand
TCATTTATTTGTAACTTTCCCAGCTCTCCCTCTTGTCCAAGTGGACAAATGTGGTGAGAAAGTGCGACCAAATCAGAATCGCTGCATTGTTATTCTCAGAGAGGTCCCTGAGGCTACTCCTGTTGAGGTATATCTTTGTCCCACAATACTCCATGGTACATTTACTTTCAACAGATTGTTTAATAACATCTTTTGCTTTCATTTCAGGAGGTTGAGTCACTGTTCAAGTGTGACAAATTGCCCAAATTTGTCAATTGTGAGTTTGCTTATAACGATAACTGGTTCATCACCTTCGAGTCGGAAGCAGACGCACAACTGGTAAACCTGACTGTCTTTTCTCTTTTCCGTGCTCTCGGAATATCCCAGTCATCCGGCAGGGGTTGTTGTCATTGTTTGGCTTTGATCTGTTTTCAGGCATATCAGTATCTCCGAGAGGAAGTGAAGACCTTTCAAGGAAAGCCCATAAAGGTAAGCCTCAGCAAAGTAACCTTTTGGGACAAACACTAGTTTAGAGTCCATGAAGTTATTGTTACAGGTATGCGTCATTTAACGATTCTGCCATCTGTGGAACAGGGCGTTGCCCGAAGTGGACATTGACTGGACGTTACCATGGCGCATTGTACTGTGATGTAAATATATAAAGGGTATTGTCACGAGAAAATTGCAAACAACAGGAAATGGGGATGGAACAGGCACATGCACTTTATAGCTTGTTCAAAAAATCATACATGCATCCACGAATAAGTCGCACAGAAAAGTCTCTAAACACATCAACCGACATCAACACACACATGGAAGACGGACTTCTTAAACTCCCACCTCTGCTTGTGGACTAAAATTGTTTTAATTTGCCAATGTTACTTATTAAGACTATTACTGTTTGATTTGACTTTTGTTTAATAATGTAATATTTGTAATGACTGCTTCTTTTACAGCCATGTCCTAATCATGAGATGTGCTTATTTTCATTAGAACAACCTTTTTAAGGACACTATTTAAACAAGATACACGCTGTGTGAGAGTGCAGAGATCAAAGGCTTTCTAATGAAGCTCAGTTGCCTCCACTTTCTGCCCCAGCTGGACAGTAATCTCTTTCGACCCAGCCTTTTTCCTCTTCTGGCCAAAATCAAAAGTGATGGTTTTTGTCTGAACCTTTCTGTGCATTGCAAAAATCAATCCTTAATGTCCGTTCTTAATATAGTGACCGATAATTTCATCATTTTCATTGAGCCACCCATCAAAATCCAACATTTCTTACAGTATCCAGACTTCTGAGTGCTGGTCTATTCGGAGTTTTCTTTTACAAGGATTCTTTCTTGACTGATTTTAGGCAAGAATCAAGGCCAAGGCTATTGCTGTCAACACCTTTGTGCCAAAGAATGGATACCGGCCTGTTGACTTGTCCTCAAACATTCAGCAGCGCTATACCTCATACTATATTCCGCCAGCGTTTGGGGCACAGCAGCAGTTCCCCCCATTCTACAGATTGGTAACTCCTCAAGGCTGGTCAACTGCACAGAGCTACTTGGAACATAACTTGGTGAGTCCTGTATTAAACCTTCACTACAACTCCTGCTCTGGCACGGGATAAAATCCACAGGTCATAGCAGATGTGCTGACAGTACTGATATTTGTTTTTGCAACCGTGTTATGACCGTATATCATTATTTCTCAGTCTCTTTATTACAGTACAGCCAGAAAATACAGGACATTTGGATGTGATATTAAAAACAATCTATAGGCTTCTTCAGCAGTAGCAGCTTCTGGCAGCTTCATCAGGATGCCAAGTTGACCCTTCTGCAGTTTGAAGGAGCTTGAGGAGGAATGGTATTTTTGGAAGGGTAGCAGCCGAGACATTACTTTTTCAAAAGGGAGCAGGGCTAAAAGGCTAAGATATGAGAAAGTTCACAAAGATTGGAATAACGATCAGTGGAAAAGCGTTTTATGTAGTGACGAAACAAAGTTTGTGGGCACTGTGGTACTGCGGTTAAGGTACTGGACTCTGGACCAGAAGTCCAGGGTTCAAATCCCACCTCTGCCAAGCTGCCACTGTTGGGTCCTTGAGCAAGACCCTTAACCCACAATTGCTTGGATTGTAAGATTGTATCAGTTGTAAGTCGCTCTGGATAAGGGCGTCTGCTAAATGCTGTAAATGTAAATGTAAAGTTTGAAATTTATATATGGTCATTATACCATTCCTAAAACAACCAACTCTAATGGTGGTCTGAGACTTTTGCACAGTGCTGTACATTAAAATTGCTGCCTAGGGTAAAGATGGAAGATGCAAAATGATTTTGCTGTTTGTTAGCTGTAGTCGAATAGCTGTTCAGTAATCCAGTGCAATGCAAAGAGAGGAATGAATTTGAAAAAAGTGAATTTGCCACTGAGCGATATGTGATATGCCACTAAAAAAGCGTGTCCAATGTGGTTTTGTACACGGAACACTACAGTGCAGTTACACAGTAATCTCGTAGTACTTGGCTAGGTTAAAAGCATTCCATTGAGGCAAAAAAATAGGCCACCCACCTTGAATATATAATGGCAGAGAACTCCTGCACAGGACTGAAGTATTTATGAAGACATTCCCTGAATATGTTTAGCAAAACGTTTGGCTGCCCTCAGACTCTGTTCTTTTGTCAGTATGGGGATATTTGGTGCTAATAGCTGTTTGCAACAGATCCATTAGTAATTGGGTTGAAAGAACACGAGTGGAGATGTCATCTTTTTTTAGCTGACGTTTTCTGTTTAACCGACAAAATGTTTGACCAAAACAGCTTAATGTTCAACTGGGTCTTGTCATCACCACTTCTGACAAAAGCAGTTTATATAGAAAGAGAAACGGAGCCAAACTGAAAAAGGGGGGAACTATAAAGGGAACCCAAGAGAAAGAAAGAAGGTATAATTGTTAATTTGCTGATAAAGATGTGCCTATAATCATTTTGGCTCCAGGACATTACTCAAGTGCGATGTTTGTTGTGTTTCTTTATAAATCCCATACTGTTTGCTCTTTTACCTGTGGGACTGTGGTAGCCTAGCGGTGGACCAGAACGTTCAGGGTTCAAAATCCCACCTCTGCTATGGTGCAACTGTTGGGTCCTTGAGCAAGGCCCTTATTGCTTGGCTTGTAAGATTGTATCAGTTGTAAGTTGCTCTGGATAAGAGCATCTGCTGAATGATACAAATGTAATGTAATGTTTCATCTTCATTAGGTTACTCCGTTTCCAAACCCAGGGTTCATCAATGGCTTTGCTGGATCTCCTCCCTTTAAATCAGCTACTACACCTTTGACTCTCAGACCTTACCAACCAAGAAACCGGTATGTTTGATTTCATTTATAGTTAAGTCTGTCCGTGTCACGTTTATGATGACGTTTTAATCCTCGTAGGAATCACAATAAAAGCCATTTAAGACCCATGGCACCATCTGCAGAGAGGGCACCCGTGTTGTTTGAGAATCCTGGCACCTTCCCTAGCGCCACGGAGCGTATTCCCAACGGGACCCGTACGCCACACATACATCAGATGGGAAGCCGCCCGAGATTACCCGGTGCAGTAAGTTACCCTCGCAGGGACCAGGTGGGCAGTGGGCGGATGGAGATGAACGGGGCGGATTACTCACCCGTCATTGGTAGAGGAAGGTAAGACATTAAGAGCTGATGCACTCGTATTGTTTTGAGTACCAGCTTTTTCAGACCTGCCTGTGCTGTGTAGTCCTGAGACACTTGAGTCTGTGCCTAAAGCGACAAAAGTGCCCTAGTCATAGATAAGTGTGGTGTGCTTTTGTTCTTGAGATTTCAGTAGCTTTTTTTTATGTTAAGAGCTCACTACATAATGGTTGATGTTTCATGAATGGCATAGTCAGAATGCTGAGTTATCAATCAGTTTGACCCTTCTATACATAGACGTACAGTGGGGCAAGAAAAGTATTTAGTCAGCCACTGATTGTGCAAGTTCTTTTACTTAGAAAGATGAGAGAGGTCTGTAATTTTCATCATAGGTACACTTCAACTATGAGAGACAAAATGAGAAAAATAACAATACAGGAAATCACATTGTAGGATTTTTAAAGAATTAAATTGTAAATTATGGTAGAAATTAAGTATTTGATCAATAACAAAAGTTCAACTCAGTACTTTGTAACATAGCCTTTGTTGGCAGTGACGGAGGTCAAACGTTTCCTGTAAGTCTTCACCAGGTTTGCACACACTGTAGCTGGTATTTTGGCCCATTCCTCCATGCAGATCTCCTCTAGAGCAGTGATGTTTTAGGGCTGTCGCTGGGAAACACGGACTTACAACTCCCTCCACACATTTTCTATGGGGCTGAGGTCTTGAAATGCTTTTTACGGAGATTTTGGCTTAAAATCTCACGATACATGGCCCCGTTCATTCTCCCCTTAACACGGATCACAGTAGGTATGGTGTTCTTAGGATGCAACTCAGAATTCTTCTTCCTCCAAACATGACCAGTTGAGTTTTTTCCAAAAAGTTCTATTTGGTTTCTCTGACCCACATGATATTCTTCCCCGTCCTCTTTCGATCATCCATATTGCTCTCTGCAAAACTCCGACGGGCCGGACTGGCTGAAGCAGGGGACACACCTGGCACTTAGGATCTTAGTTCCTCTCGGGCGTAGTGTGTTACTGATGGTAGCCTTGGTTACTTTGGTCCCAGCTCCTGCAGGTCATTCTTCAGGTCCCCTCCGTTTGTAGTTCTGGATTTTTTGACTCACCGTTCTCATGATCCATTTTGACCCTATGGGATAGATCTGGCGTAATCCCAGATCGAGGGAGACACTGGTTTTGTATGCCTTCCATTTTCTTACAATGCTCCCCAGTTGATTATTCACACCTACCTGCTTGCCTGTGTAGATTTCACTCTTCCCAACCGGTGAAGGTCTACAATTTCTTCCATTGTGTTCTTCGACAGCTCTTTGGTCTGGGCACATTTAGTTGAAGATTGTAGTCGACTGTTTGAGGCTGTGGACAGGTGTCTTTTATCAGGATAACGAGGTCAAAAGGTGCCATTAATACAGTAACGATTGGAGGACGAAGTTACAGGTCGTGGAGAGCCAGAAATCTTGCTTGTTTTGGGTGACCCAAATACTTAATTTTCCACCATTGATTTACCATAAAATTCTTTAAAAAATTTCTACAATGGATTTCCTGGAATTTTTTTTTCTCATTTGTCTTCATTAGTTGTTGAAGTGTACCTATGATAAATACGACCTCTCTCGTTCTTTATAAGTAGACTAAGTACTTTTGCCCCCACTATGTTCACATGGTAACTTAAGTTTACTATATTTCAAACTGCTAAAAAGCAGGTGCTCACAATCACAAGTACGAGAATTAAAAATATAATCGTTCTATATTCACCCAGAGACTTAGCACTTGGTAATGGTAATTATAGCATGTACATTGTTGCCAATAATTATTTATTGTAGAAAAATGCACTTCAGTAGGAAAACTAGTTAACCAGTGAGATCCTGTGTTGCAAGTACAAGTTTAACTAACCGTCAAAGCAATTCCCATTTAAAAACTCAAGGACACAGCAGGACATCAGAGCATTTGCTCACGTGGAAAAGTCTTAATTACAATGTGGACCTTTTTATTTTCATAATCAATTAATAATGTATAAGTTAACCTATTCATTGTAGTTTCTTTTGGATTTTAAATACAAAAAAAACAGAGTTTAAGGTCCAGTTCTATATCTATTATTCCATTACTGTTTTCCTGATTTTTTGTTTTAGGTTTTTGCCATGGTATCATTTCAGTATGGTATCGAGATGCGTTAGGCAGGTATCGTTTATCGAAGTCATACGTTTGGTATCGGACAAACAATAGTATGAATTTTGGAATCTTGGAATATGTAGCCATTAACATGTGTTAGGTCTAATCTCAGAGTTTGCTGCTTTAGTTTACCAGTTCGTAGTTCGTATTTGACCGTTAAGTACAGTGTAAGGACAGATTAAAATACTTCCATGAATAACAAAACAGAAACACAAACCAACAACTTACGTACACCCTCTGAGTTGGCCACAGCGAAAGATCAAGTCACGAAGCTTCGCGAGCAGCTCGGCACCGCGCATCACGTCCGCTGCCGCAGTCTCCGAAAGATATGAGTACGAGGATGAAGTTCGACGTGGGGGAGGTAGATGAGGAGAGTGCGGGTGGTAAGCGCGTGGCGGGGAGAGAAGGCAGTGGGGCAAGAGGGAACAGGATAGGGAGAGGAAAGTGGATGAGGAAGTTAAAAAACAAGCTATGGACGATATGCCAGCAAATGTAGGGCAACTTAAAATAGATACAATATTTACACTTTATTCATTTGTTAACGTATAAAATTAAAACAGTGTGTGGGATCGGTAGGCAGTGGACCCATTCCACTGTAGGGCATATGAAGGGGGAATACAATCCTTCAAAATTAAAAATGATTTTTTTTTTTGTTTGCATTTGTAAATTAGCACAAGTTTCTTTCAGTAATATTATGAGTACAGGCCATTATAAAAATCATTATTATATACATGTACAACCCCAAATCATAAAAAGTTGGGACTGTTAGAACAATGCAAATAATAAAACAGTGTTTGTTGCATTTACTGACTTTTACACTGTGCAGTGAAATTACACTGATGTTTATTTCAGTGCAGACAGTATGAAGCCAAGATGTTTCATATTTTGGTCAACTTCATTTCATTTGTTAATAAACATCCACTGCTGCATTTCAGCCCTGCAACACATTCCAAAACAAGTTGGGACGGGGACATTTAGGGCTGGTAATGAGTTACCTTATTGCTTAAAGTTAGCTTCAGAGCACTGCATCATGCACAGCTGATGATATAATGAAACAGGAACACTAGCTTATGTTGTTGCAGGCAGTTTGGGTTAATAAAAACACTTTACAGAATTTTCACACAATTTCATATAATTTCATATATCACATCATCTTCCTTCTTTATTTTTTCAGCTGCTTCTTGTGCCATGTGTTCACATTTCCGCTTTTTTTCAATCGTTTTCAGCTTAACATACATCAGCAGGTAAATCAGTAGGATCACCAGAGCCCAGAGGGAAAAACAGGGAAGTTCCGTACCATCCTGTATAAAAAGAGCTTGAACAAGACCGTCTTATTAATATCAACAGTTTTCCAACGTCGACTACAATTAAAACATGATATGGGGAGATATGGGGATCACTTATCCATCTTGTTTAGTTTTTGGTAATATAATACAGTGGTGCTTGAAATACTGAGAAGCCATTGTGGAGAAATAACTGCAGCTAAACCGTCCTGTAACAGTGGTGCTTGAAAGTGTGAACCATTCGAATTTTCTATAGTTCTGAAAATTATGACCTAAAACATTCATAAGATTTTCACACAAGTCCTAAAAGTAGATAAAGAGAACCCCAGTTAAACAAATGGGACAAAAACATATTTATAAAAACTTGGTCATGATTTATTGAGGAGGAAGGAAAATGATCCAATTTTCATATTAGTGAGTGCCAAACGTATGTGCCTCTAGGATTAGCCTGGATTCTTTGTGACCTATGAGACTATTACATGCATTGCTCTGGTTTGACTCATTGGATGGAGTGTGATCTTGGAATCTGTTCTCACCATACAATTCGGAGCAAATGGCATGACATCCAAGTAGTCTAGCAAAGCTCTCAGGTTGAGAAATACAGTCACGGTGCATCTTTGAGTCTGAAGCATATACTTCTCACAGATGTAACAGAATGTATCACAGCTGTGACATTGACAGGACGTTTCTGCTGTATTAAATCTTCCTGAAGACACTAAATCCTATTGGTAAGTATACTCCCTATGCTATTTCCTCAAGAAGGGGTGTCAATATTACATCCAAACAGCATCTGTAAATGTTCGCAGCTTTTATAGCTTCTCTGCCAGCATCTATGTTGACTAAGCAGCCTAAGTGTTTGCATAGGACCTACCCAAAGTCCATGTGCAGGCGAGTTTGGACTGACTAACAATCTTGTTTTGTGGGCAATATACCATTAAACTTAAAATATAATAGGAAACCACAAAAATAGGTTATATTTTCACACAATTATGTTTTAAAAATGCATAAAATACATCCAAAAGTGTTCAGGAAGCAAAATCTTTGTTGTCCACTGTTAAGAACTCACTGTTAAGAAATATAGCACAACAAAAAACTTAAATGGAAATTCTGAAATTGTGGTAAAAAAATTGAGGTTCCTCTTAATTCATATCAACAATACACAATTATCAACCGCAAGATGTTGTAGACATCTTCTGTGCAACCAGAGGAACTGCTGAAATTCTCATACAGGATGTCATGATTTCACTGCTTGATTACAGCAATGTTTTGCTCGCCTTCTGCAAAGTCTGCCTTAAAACAACACCTAGGATAATGTCCCTTCTATCATTTGCACTTTTGTTTGTTGCTTTTGCCATGTGTATTTGTCAACTTAACCTCAAACCTTTTGAGTAATTAAATGTGACCTTTGCAACAAACTGAGAAGTTCCTTGTCAGTCTCTGAATAGCATTACTTGCTAGTCTTGGTGTTAATGAATACATCTAGATAATTGAATCCTTTGTGCACTGTTGATGCATTCATGACCTTCAAATGTTTGTCACACCAGATACTGAAAGCAAAGGTTCACATACTTTTGCCACTCACTAATATGTAATATAAATTTAACTGGGTTCACTTTATCTGCTTTTAGGACTTGTGTGAAAAGTGTTTTAGGTCATATCTATGCAGAAATGTATATTGAGTTGTTGATGCTGATCAAGCTGGAAAAGGTTACAAAACCATCTCTAAAACATTTGGACTCCAGCAATCCACGGTCAGACAGATTGTGTAGAAATGGAGGAAATTCAAGACCATTGTTACCCTCCCCAGGAGTGTCGACCAACAAAGATCACTCCAAGAGCAAGGCCTGTAATAGTTGGTGAGGTCACAAAGAACCCCAGGGTAACTTCTAAGCAACTGAAAGCAACACTGAACAACAATGGTGTGCATGGCAGGGCAGCTCACACAAAGAGACAGAGAGAGAGAGTGATGTGTACTAGAAAGAGCCTCGGCAACAGAACACTCTCGAAGCCGTGGTTCTGCCCAAACACAAAAACCCAACAAAAACACAAGGCAGCGTGACAGATAAACGCCGTGCAGCGCTCCTCAAGAGTGAACGCATTCGCGAAGGGAGGCGCCAACTCGCGCAGAAGAGGGGGGAATGAGCAAGCCCGGAAGGAAGAGGCTGAGAACGAAAGGAGGATACTGACCATACACTAGCTTCTACGCCCTGGCGATCACCTCCGGACCTCCTGATCAGTACGATTACTGTCAGTCTACAAACCTCTATCCCTGACAAAAACCACAAATGCCCGTAACGGACAGTCCCAAATGGACCGACACGGAAGAGAAGCAAAGGTGAGGCTTCGACGCCCAACGGTGCTCAGGTAAGGTCTTATATACCTGAGCCCCCAGGTATGGGGCTGTACATCATCCGGCATTGCAAGTTTAAAGTAGGATTACAGTGTCACCGACCAATGGTTTGAATCATGGTGGCTTAGTGTGACATTTGTCACATTTTAAGCTTGGTGAGGACGAGAGTTGAGGTTGGTGACTTTTCGAGGTAAAGTTCATGGAGGGAAATCTGTCCTGCCATCACAGGGGGCAAGAGATGAGGTTGACGAGATAATTGAGGGCAAGATAACGAGGTTAGACTGTGTTATGGTCAGACGATTCAGTATTCCAGATCTATTAGAAAAGGACCATCCAGACTATTATCATCAGCTAGTCCAAAATCCAGGGTCTTTCATGGTATGGGGTTGTGTCAGAAGGTAATTTACACTTCTGTGATGGCAGCACACGTTGTGAGAAGGAATGGAAACGTTACAAAGTGATCAATTCTTTACCATCCCAACTTTTTTTGGAATGTGTTGCCGGTCTGAAATGCAGGAATGAATGTACAAATCAAATGAAGTTGACCAGAAAAAACATATGATCTTGGGTTCCTACTGTGTTCAATGAAATAAAAGTCAAAGTAAAAGTAAGAAACACTGTATTTTTAAAATACATTTTCCATACCTTCCCAGCTTTATCTAATTTGGGGATGCAAATATAATTTTAACCGTAGTATATTTAATGGTTTTTGTGTTCAACGTACCAACAAACTCATCATAATCAGCCATGTGATCCTAAGAAAGAAATTAAAACCAGTTACTAATGACCATTTATCTGAACATTACAGTAATTATTGAGTGCAGTTCATTTCCTTACCAGAACTAAAAACAGTTTAATAAACATCATATTTCAACAAATGCATTATCTGTTACTGTTTGATAGAACAAAATCCAAATTTGTTAATTCATTTGAATTAGAATTGAAAACATATACTTACAAGCTGAGCGTGTGTAGAGTCCCCCGAGTCAGTGTAGTCAGAAAGGCTGCAGCAATGAGATTATAAATAGAAGATTATAAGTATTCCTGTGAGACAGAGGTGTGAAAGCACTCACTAAAAACTGTTAAAGTTCTCTTCCTTTTAAGCTGCATGTTGTGGCTGAATGTTTACAATGTCACACTCAGTAACCTTGAAAGACCCTGGAGAGGGCGTCGCCGTGCCATACTCTAGAAAGTCTGCTTGTCACCTCTCCAGTCCGTCAAGGTGGTACCATTATTTATACCTCGTTATCTTGCCAGCCTCATCTTTTGCTATCTGTGATCGCAGGACGGATTTCCCTCCATGCATTTTATCTCAAATAGCCGCCAACCTCACCTGTCACCCTCACCAATTTTAAAATGTGACAAATGTCTTGCCAGTAATGAAATTCCACTCCACTAAGCCACCAGTAGGTGGCACTTTAATCCTACTTTAAACTTGCGATGCCGGATGATGTACAGCCCCTGTCTGTTATCAGAGACATTATGTAAGGAAGAGACTAGTCACAAGTTGAAATATCGATGGGACTGTAGTACAGAAGCCCCCCCACATGTGCAATAGCCTGAATAACCTTAAAAACTTATCTTTGAGTGTTATTATAACCCAACAACACTAGCACGTCATATCTTTTATTGTCAAATTATTCCAGTAATTCTAAATATGCATTTTAAATGTTAATTTCTCTTTCAGTTTCGGATATAGCGCTCTCCCCATTCAAAGAGATGTGGTCGTCTTGTTGCGGTATGCCATAATGAAAATCGGGGACGAACCGTGAAAAATAAAAGTAAAACGGGTTTTAGAACCAAAGTGCTGTTAGCTTCAGATGAAAGGAACAAACCAAATAGAACTAATAAAAAGAAACAAAAAGCTAAACCCAACTAAGAGCGGATGGGGATCGAACCCCAGGCTGTGGCGTTGGTGGCATACAAGCTTAACACCAACTGCCCTGGAGCTGCTGAAGCCACTGGGGAAAAAAAGGGAATCCTATAAGGGCACAATAAGGAGCTGTAAAACAGGGAAGTAGAATAATTAAGGAAATGCGCTGCATAAAGTTAAAAGTGAGTAAATGAATGCTCCGATCTAAGTGGACGGAGTGAGCGCACTCTCGTTTACACTGCACGCGTGCCTAACGCGCAGCTCACACAGAGTGACAGAGAGAGAGTGATGTGTACTAGGAAGAGCCTCGGGAACAGAACACTCCCGAAGCCACGGTTCTGCCCAAATACAAAAACACAAGGCAGCGTGACTTGGACGCGATAGGAGAAGAGAGACAGATAAATGCCGTGCAGCGCTCCTCAAGAGTGAACGCAATTGTGAGGGGAGGAGCCAACTCGCGCAGAAGAGGGGGAAATGAGCAAGCCCAGAAGGGCTGACGCGGTAAGGCAGAACGCGGGGAGCTCACCGCCAGAGCGAGTGAGCCAGGAAGCCACAGCAGATGACAGAGAGGCTGAGAACGGAAGGAGGCTACTGACCCTACACTAGCTTCTATGCCCTGGCGATCACCTCCGGACCTCCTAATAGATCTGGATTACTGAATCTTCTGACCACATTACAGTCTAACCTTGTCAGACGATTCAGTATTCCAGATCTATTACAAAAGGACCATCCAGACTATTATCATCAGCTAGTCCAAAAGCCAGGGTCTTTCATGGTATGGGGTTGTGTCAGAAGGTAATTTACACTTCTGTGATGGCAGCATTAGTTGTGAGAAGGAATGGAAACGTTACAAAGTGATCAATTCTTTACCATCCCAACTTTTTTTGGAATGTATTGCAGGTCTGAAATGCAGGAATGGATGTACAAATCAAATGAAGTTGACCAGAGAAAAAACATATGATCTTGGGTTCATATTGTGTTCAATGAAATAAAAGTCAAAGTAAAAGTAAGAAACAATGCATTTTTAAAATGCATTTTACATATCTTCCTAGCTTTATCTAAGTTGGGGATGTAAATATAATTTTAACAGTAGTATATTTAATGGTTTTTGTGTTCGATGTACCAACAAACTCATCATAATTGGCCATGTGATCCGAAGAGAGAAATGAAAACCAGTTAGTAATGACCATTTATCTGAACGTTACAGTAATAATAATAATAAGTTTAATTTATATAGCACTTTTCACAGAACCCAGGACTCTAAACAACAAACACAACATATGTTATTCACAATAGACACTCAGCAAAGTTCAATAGACAACAGTTCAAAACAAGCAGACACATCAAACATTAGTAGACAAAAACATAGAAGTTTTTAGAAGTGATTTAAATACTAATTTAAGTAGTATTTCCTGAGTTCAGTTCATTTTCATACCAGAACTAAAAACAGTGTAATGAACGTCATATTACAACAAATGTTTTATCTGTTACTGTTTGATAGAACAAAATCCAAATTTGTTAATTAATTTGAATTAGAATTGAAAACATATACTTACAAGCTGAACGTGTGTAGAGTCCCGCAAGTCAGTGTAGTCAGAAAGGCTGCAGCAATGAGATTATAAATAGAAGTGAGACAGAAGTGTGAAAGCACTTAATAACAAGTGTTCTCTTCCTTTTAAGCCGCACATTGTGGCTGAATGTTCACACTGTTACACGCAATTGCCTTGACAGACCCTGGAGACATCACCATGCCAGACCGCAGAAGGACTGCTAGCAGAGGATTCCAGTATCCGTTGTTTCAGATGCTGCACATCTCGTATCTTCACAGCATAGACAATTGCCTTCAGATGACCCCAAAGATAAAAGTCTAAGGGGGTCAGATCAGGAGAGCATTTCTTCTGCGGTGTTGCTATCAGTGTGTCAAGAGAGGGAGAAGAGGGTTGCATTGACAATCCAACACAATGGGCAGCACTTTGAACACATTTTATAAGTGGTCATAAACTTGTAAATAACTCATGAAAGAATAAAGTTCCGTTAAAACCAAGCACACCAGTGTTTTTCTTGTGAAATTCCCAATAAGTTTGATGTGTTACATAACCCTCTTCCTATTGGAAATAATAAAGTTGGATCCAAAATGGCCGACTTCAAAATGGCCGCCATGATTAACAGTTTTTAAAAGTTTTCCCCCTCCCATATACTAATGTGCCACAAACAGGAAGTTGATATCACCAACCATTCCCATTTTATTTAGGTGTATCCATATAAATGGCCCACCCTGTACTTCTGTGTAAAGTGTCCTTGGGAATGGTGAAAGGCGCCATATAAGTTTAACCTATTATTATTATTATTATTCCAGTAACATTCCAACAAAAACACAGTCTTGAGCTAAAGTACAGACCTGCAACTTAAATTTGATTTGATCTCAAATGGGACTTGAGCTGGGAAGATTGTTTGCACAAATGAACTATGATGAAGCATGATTTGTATCTCAGTCTGAAGTGGTGCCATGTCCAGTTGTTTCTGAGACCCATTGCCTCCTTTGGTAAGATAGACACATGCACCAAAACATCAGGTTTTAATAAAACTAACCTTTTTATCAATCAACCCTCATCTGAAATGCAATTAAATACACCACTCTAAATTGCTCTATTGGCAATTTAGGGCTAAGTAACGAGGTAAAAAAGACCTAAATAATGATGTGATTTTAACAGGTAATGTCAACAGCTGATTGTAATCATTGATAACCATGATTTGGTACAAAAGCAGTATCCATGAAAGGCTGAGTCTTAAAGCAGCAAAGACAGGCAGAGGATCTCCAGTTTGTCAACAAATGTGTGAGAAAAT
>JAJAGP010004528.1:0-33853 GCA_025084515.1 Ancistrus triradiatus | reverse complement strand
GGAGCCCCAGATCGAGGGAGATTATCAATGGTCTTGTATGTCTTCCATTTTCTTACAATTGCTCCCACAGTTGATTTATTCACACCAACCTGCTTGCCTATTGTAGATTCACTCTTCCCAGCCTGGTGCAGGTCTACAATTTTCTTCCTGGTGTCCTTCGACAGCTCTTTGGTCTTGAGCTTGGAGTCTGACTGTTTGAGGCTGTAGACAGGTGTCTTTTATACAGATAACTAGGTGCCATTAATACAGGCGGTGGAGAACAGAAGAGCTTCTTAAGAGCCAGAAATGAGACTTCATGAGAGCCAGAAATCTTGCTTGTTTGTGGGTGACCAAATACTTATTTTCCACCATGATTTACAATTAATCCTACAATGTGATTTCCTGGATTTTTTTCCTCATTTTGTTTCTTAGTTGAAGTGTACCTATGATTAAAAATACAGACCTCTCTCATCTTTCCAAGTAGGAGATTTTGCACAATCAGTGACTGGCTAAATACTTTTGCCACACTGTAGCAATGTTATCATGTTATCATGGTCAGGCATTGTTCATGTCCTTGTGAGGTTTATATGTGGAAAATATAGATCTCTACTTGCTCTCTTACAACCAGACCAAAAACATATGGGTACAAGAAAAGAAGAGAAGACAAGTACACAGTAAGTAAATTTGAATGCTTTGAATGATGTCGGAATCTCTACCGCTCTGTTTTGTCCTGGAGGTAATGTACGTCTTCTGTCGTACAGAAATCGTCCGCCCAGTCACCCCCTCCTCCGCAAGAGCGTGTGCCCTCTCCGAGCTTCGAACTGGGCCTGTCCAGCTTTCCTCCCCTACCTGGCGCCGCGGGAAATTTGAAAACTGAAGTGAAACCCGAAAACAGCTTGGAGAACCGACTGTCTGACATCGTCACAGGCGCGGCCAAAGACAAGGTGTCCATTTCTTGTGTTTCATATGGGCTAAACTGTTACATTGTTAAAGTGCTAATTGAGCCACGGCAGTTGATAATTGGTCTCTGGTCTCGTAGATGATTTAGCAGCTAATGCTGGTCTACCATGTAGATCTGAATGATGTTATTTAAACAGTGCTTCATCCCCACTAGGACATGCTCAGGGCGTCTGTCAAAAGCCAGTCCAGTAGCATTTAAGTAAGGCTACAGTATATAGCTTGCTAATGTTGTAATACCCTTCGAAGCTACAGCAATCATATCCACAAAAATAAGCAGAGGATCGAGCATCCCTATGACCTACAGTAAACAAAAACTTCTTGTGGTGAACTTCAAAAGCTGGAGGGTTGCCAGTCAGAAAAGGCAAATGTGCTCACTCTGTGTTGGTTTACTCTGGGTGCTCCGGTTTCCCACCACATTCCAAAGACGTGTTCGGTAAATTGTTCACTCTGAATTGGTCCAGTGTGTGTATGACTAGTACCCATGTAACCCTGTCGTGAATAGCCTAGGTATTAGCTAGGACGTGGGCTTGAATTTCCATTGAGCCACCTACGCACCAAACCAGTTTTTCTTAATTAGAATTTTTTTAATGCCGTTTTGACAAGCCCCTAAGTAAATGACTTCTCTATGTTCCCTGGCTGTTGCGTATTGGCTTTTGGCTGGCATGACGATTTAGTCAAATGATATATGAACTAGTTTGTGTGCTTTTTTTGGGAGTAGTGCTAATTTTCATTAGCAGTTTGATTATGTTTATGGGATGAATCAAGCCACAGCTTTTACATTCACAACAGCTCCTCCACTGCAGGCTTTTCTGAACTCAGCCTGTGTACATCAGGGAAAAAATGAGCGTATTTTTGATTATCGAATCTGTTACCGTTCGCCATATTTAAAGGAAATGAACCGTATTACACAAAATATAAAGGGTATGGAACCCAAGTGCAGTTGGCTCCAGATGGTAGTTATAACCAAAATTATAAAACAAATAGACAAGCAAAACTAAATATACTAAAGTGATAAGGAAAATAAATGAAGAAAGTCACTTCAGTGGCTGGGGCCTGAGCCCTGGTCGACTGCGTCGGTGACAAGTGGTCTAACCGATCGCGCCACCAGACCACTCAGGTTGAACCAAAGAAGCAACCAACAAAAATGAGCTCCTGTGTGTGTGTGAGGGGAAAGCCCACACACGCATACACACTCCGACCCGCGCTGAAGGAGAGGGGGCACTGACGTCACCCAGCGCGAGCGAGCCCGAAAAAGGAGTGGGGGCGGAGCTAGAGCTCCGGACTTTCTAAATGACCAAAAAGAGTAGATACTATGGGGCGCGTGTGGGAAAGAAAGCGCGCGGCGTGTGCACTACACAAAAGAAATAAAAATACGAAGCGAAAGCGACTGGCTTCCCCCAACGAGCCAGGAGCGTAATGCGACCGTGGGAGCAAGGGAATGCGGAAGTGACCGCTGAATACTGCCAGCGGCAGTCAGAGTCGGGATCGAAAACGTACTGCGGGAAGGAAATCTCAACCCTACACTAGTACTAATCCCTGTCTTACCTCGGGTCCTTCTGGTACCCTACAAGGCCGACCTCCTTAACGAGGCCGGTCGTCAACTGAGCCTAAAGGGGCCGAAGCCTAAGAAGAAACGACCACCTATGAAAACATGCACCGAGCAAATAAGTAGCGAGTCGGGACACGTAGCGCTGCGAAGTGGGCTGGGCTGGCAGGTGCTGCATATTAGTGCGATCGCGCAGGTGCACGTACGCGATCGCATAGACTGTCAGTCACCAGATGATAACTAAGCCAACGCTGCCCCCTAGCATCAGTTAGTGGGACCTCTGACAGAAGCTGCATTCGATAAAAGTTCTGGGGGGTGATCATAATGTTTTGTGATCTCTCCATAGTTCTTTTTCTTGTTCTTTTTGGTTTTATGGCGATTGGCGTACCGTACTGGTGCATCATCGCCACCGACTGGACTGGATTACGTTTATCGTCTTTGGAAGATCGCACCATTGAGTGTTTTATCTAGGGTGCCATGTCTGAAGTCGGCGTTCGATTGCCGAGGCTCCACGGTATATCAAATATCTGTTAATTTCACTTTTTTTAGGCTGAGCCCCTGTTATGCTCGGTTTGTGAAATAGCCTTTTTTTTTGGAACAGTTGCAGAATATGACGTGTCTGCGCCCTCTGGTGTTCAGAAAATGCAATTTCATTAGGTGTTATGAAAAGAACGCGCACATCTCCGCTATGATCATCGTAACTTTTCTCGTTTTTGCGTCACGATGCATCGCCGCACCCCCAGTACAGATCATATGATTGATTATAATGCTAGCCGGATTGATCGGTAATTAATGATAATCCCAAGCAGTGTAGACTTTAACACACCTGTTTTAAAGAGCATGATGGCTACCTAACAGCCAAGGCTCCCTTGAATCGAGCATTAGTCTAGGAAAATATAGTAGGCATAACGGCCTACGCCTGGCTGAGTGCTCCTTATATGTTGCTCCACCTGCCATCTGGAGCTCCCCGGCTGTTAAACCTGTTCATGCAGCTGTTGCTACAGTGATTTTACACACTGGTTGTCTCTCGTCAGCCCCTAAACAAGGACGCAGTTACGAGCCGCGTGACTTCAGGAATCCACAATGAACCGACGCAGACTGTTATCGCTGCTGCTCCTCAGCCCCCGGTGGAGCCGCAGAACCCGACCTCTCCAACCAACACGAGAAGGTACGTCATGCTGCAGTGCTGTTAATGGGGCGGTAACTCTACCGAGGTGCTTTTAGGTCCACCTGCAGACAAACAATTTAAATTCCCGATGATGCCTTGAGCCTGTCGGCTTCTATGCAAATTAGAGGATGATGTGGAAACCACCAGCTTCTTTAAGCCTGTGTGCTAAGCCCAAGCCAGCATATGGTTGCTGTGGTATGTTTTGAAATGTTTGGCTAATATGTAAATGAAGTTGTAGTCTAAAATTAGACTGCCTCTGACCGATAGCTCCTTTCCTATCAGGGAACAATCTGCACAGAAACGTGACTCGTTAATCATTCACATTCCTGAAGGTAGAATCCAAAACGACCAGCTCCAGTGGCATGACCCATCGTTAAGGAAATTTAAAGGGAGTTACACAAAGTTATTTGAATAGAAACCAAGCTATTGTGCTTCATCATGGGGGGAAATGCAAATCTTAAGCTTTTACGTACAATTCTTGCTCAGTAGGTGCACCTTTATCCTCAGTAAGGGTTAGGGCTGGGTGGTATGACGGTAATCCTTATTTTAAAAATGTGACACTCAATTTCTGCATCGCGAGGATTTACCTACTCAAAGAACCGCGGGAGCTGTCAAAATACTGCCTTCAAGCAAGGATGCTGTTATTGACACGTTTGGCCTCTAGATGGCGCCAAATACATTAGTTACCAGATCAACTTGTGTTCCTTTCCGTGTGGTGAGGCTGTTCGCTTTATGCCGTGTCCATCTTTCAAAATAATGTTCTGATTATTTATGTAACCCTGTTTCGAAGGCATAGAATATGAACACACTATAAACTGGGCTTGAGAGTGCTTGTTGCTGGAGAAGTAGTCCTGATAGACCCTGTTTATGAGCTGCAAGTTGTAATGCAGGAAAAAAGTTTCTCTCTATTTTCGGCGCTTTTTTGAATATCAGCCTCGTGAATGCAGGAATCTGCTGATTGTCCCACAATGGCATTAACCAGCCTAACACTATTTTGCAGTTATAGGATTAAGTTTGTGTAAATGCACTCTGTGGTATACAGTGGTGTGAAAGTGTTTGCCCCCTTCCTGATTTCTTATTTTTATGCATGTTTGTCACACAAGTGTTTCGGAACATCACACCAATTTAAATATTAGTCAAAGACAACACAAGTAAACACAAAATGCAGTTTTTAAATGAAGGTGTTTAGTATTGAGGGAGAGAAATTCAAACCTACATGGCCCTGTGTGAAAAAGTGATTGCCCCCTAATCCTAATAACTGGTTGGGCCATCCTTGGCAGCAACAACTGCAACCAAGCACTTGTGATAACTTCCAATGAGTCTTTTACAGCGTTGTGGAGGAATTTTGGCCACTTCTCTCTGCAGTTTTGTTGTAATTCAGCCACATTGGAGGGTTTTTGAGCATGAACGGTCTTTTTAAGGTCACAGCATCTCAATAGGATTCAGGTCAGGACTTTGACTAGGCCACTCCAAAGTCTTCATTTTGTTTTTCTTCAGCCATTCAGAGGTGGACTTGCTGGTGTGTTTTGGATCATTGTCCTGCTGCAGAACCCAAGTTCGTTTCAGCTTGAGGTCACGAACAGATGGCCGGACATTCTCCTTCAGGATTTTTTGGTAGACAGCAGAATTCATAGTTCCATTTATCACAGCAAGTCTTCCAGGTCCTGAAGCAGCAAAACAGCCCCAGACCATCACACTACCACCACCATATTTTACTGTTGCTATAATGTTCTTTTTCTGAAAAGCTGTGTTACTTTTACGCCAGATGGGATGAGACACAATTTCCAGAGAGTTCCGCTTTTGTCTCGGCAGTCCACAGAATGTTTTCCCAAAAAGTCTTGGGGATCATCAAGATGTGTTCTTGACAAAAAATTCTTTTTTCTCAGCAGTGGTTTTTGTCTTGGAACTCTGCCATGCAGGCCATTTTTGCCCAGTCTCTCTCTTATGGTGGAGGCATGAACACTGATCTTAACTGAGGCAAGTGAGACCTGCAGTTCTTTGGATGTTGTTGTGGGGTCTTTTGTGACCTTTTGGATGAGTCGTTGCTGCGCTTTTGGGGTAATTTTGGTCGGCCGGCCACTCCTGGGAAGGTTCACCGCTGTTCCAGGTCTTCTCCATTTGTGGAAAATGGCTCTCACTGTGGTTCGCTGGAGTCCCAAAGCTTTAGAAATGGATTTATAACAATTTCTAGACTGACAGATCTATTAGATTACTTTCTTTCCCAGCTGTTTCTGAATTTCTTTGGATCTCAGCATGATTTGTAGCTTTTAAGGATCTTTTGGTTTACTTGGTGCACTTTGTCAGGCAGGTCCTATTTAAGTGATGTCCTGATTGAGAACAGGTGTGGCAATGGGTGTGGCTAGAGACAGTGAACTCAGGTGTGATAAACCATAGTAAAGTTATGTTATAACAAGGGGAGGGCCATGTAGGTTTGAATTTTTTTTTCTCCCTTAATAATAAACACCTTCATTTATAAACTGAATTTGGTGTTTACTTCTGTTGTCTTTTGACTAATATTTGAATTGGTTTGATGCTCTGAAACACTTAAGTGCAACAAACATGCAGAAAAAAAGGAATCAGGAAGGGGTCAAACACTTTCACACCACTGTATAAATAATTAAAAAATACTCATCATTCAAAAATGTCATTTGGTTTTGGTCTAGAATTTTCTTTTTGGCGTGTCGGTTGTTTTCCGCTCAATCCATTTTTATGTGGTGTAAGCTTAATATGTTACGTTTGTAAAACTGTAGCGTGAAGACGCAGGAGGGGAAACCCAAGGAGATGGCAGCACCTGTAGCACCTACAGAGAGACGCTCGGTGCCAGCCGCTCCGAAAACCACGGCAGTCCTCAACAATCCGACCGTGGTGAGTGCGCACCTTTTCAGATGTGAGCTTTTTTGTATATTCTTGCTTGCCAATGAGCCTGGTGCCATTTCTGTCTGATTTTACTGTTAAAGAATCTAAAAACTATCTCTCTGATTGGTCAGGAGCCCCGGAAGCCGAGCTATGCAGAGATCTGCCAGAGGATAAGAGAGGCACCGACGCAGCAGCCTCCAGCTGAGTTCAAACTCCCTGTTGGTTCCTCAGAAGACGCCAGCTCCTTTGATTCTGGAGAAGCGAAATGCAGAGAGACTCGGCTCGCTGCTGCAAAATCAGCCCAGGGCCGTGGCCGCGAAGCCTGGAAATCTCACGTGGGTGCTGCCGATGCTTTGTCCCAATCCTGAGAGCTCAGCAGTGACTGAGAAATGAAACCGCTCAGCATCTCTCTCGGTCTCTCAGCCCTATTGTAAATGCACATATTGATGACAGTCACTGGAATCAGGGCCTGCAGATGAAGCACTTGTGGGTGCATGAGGATTCTCTATACAACCCTCTTTTGATTTGGAGTTTTTCATGTATTCTCTTCATTTTCATTTTTCTTTTTTTTGGCCTTCTTTCCAGGACAATGGGATAAATTACCTGGCCCTTTATGGACATGAAGCATTTTTTTAGTAATTAGCTTATTTTGCAGGAGCTCAAGATGTTTTTCGTTGTTAAAGACTAAACTAGTGCTGGTAGTAGCAAATACTGACTTTGGAGTAGTGCTAATCATTTTTCTTTTCTCCTTTCTTGTTTTGTTGGGTTTTTTTTTTTTTTTATCGACATGTATATAATTTTCTAACCACCAGTGTACTGGCACTAACTGCACTGCTCCGATTCTGTTGTGCTTTTCCACAGCAGGCTGGACGAGCCTCTGTTATTGTCTGCATGATTGAGAAGTTCATTTTGTGTTCGGTTTTTATGTACTGATGCATTGGCACTGGAGTATAGTTTTGAGCTCTGAATCTTTTTTTTTTTTTTTTTTTTTTTTTTTTTCCCCTCCCTCTCTTTAAATCCAGCCCATGATGATAATCTTTTTTTTTTTTTTAAATCATTTGTACTGATATGCTAAAGTAGCTGGTGTAACTATTACCTTGTTTTTTGACTGCGTGCGTGCTTTTTATGTAATTGACCTTCTTGTTTTTTCGTTCTTTCCTTTAAAAAAAAAAAAACAAACAAACAAAAATCCGTTTTTTTTTTTGGTTTTTAAATCGACTCCCCAACCCCATGTTGCTTAACATGTATCTGAGCCCGTGTTCTCCTGATCACATACTTTAACAATGCCATTCCAGTTCTGCAGTTATTAAATGATGGACATGAGCTGGATTGTGGCAGAACTGCACACTGCTTGGAATCCTCAGGGTGTGAGGAGGGGTGTGGCCATGTGCCTCGTTTGCTTTCTCAGTACAGTACAGCTTCCTGATGAGCCCCTTTCGCACAAATCTAGGAAGAGCCGTGTTGGGCTGCGTTCACACTGCAGGTGAAAGTGGAGCAATTCAGACATTTTGTCTCGTGTGACTGGTTCTTTCTTGGCAGTGTGAACGGAACGGGGAGCACATCTTCAAAGCTTTTCAGTGCCGAACTCATACATAGTGTGTGGTAGTAAAAACATACATATCTGATATGAAGCTTCATCTTGGAATCCAGTTCCTTTAGGGACAGCACAGAGCATCTCCTTGTGGTACCCGGGCTGTGTATGGGCCGCCTCATATCCAGGATTTAGCTGCAGTCTTACAAGGTACAATCCAGCCGATTGTGGGTTGAGGGACCTTGCCTCAAGGTCTCAACAGTGGCAGCTTGACTGTGGTTTGGACCCTCAACCTTCTGACCTGCAGTCCAGTACCTTAACTGCTACAACCCCTCTTGTCCTCACCGACCTTGAAGAAAGTCGCTCGCACAGATAGTCAAACGTGTTGGGCGTTCTAAAGTATTTGAAGAATTCCGGTTCCCATGGCTTGATGACACAGGTAATGGCAACCGATCTCGCATCGAGACAGTTCTACGGAAGAAGCCACCATGACTCAGCAGAAAGCATCTAAATCTTGGCCTTCTTTCGCCTCCTTGTTCTCATACAAACAATCACTACTGTATACTTCATTTGGCTTACTTCTGGGGGCAGGGGTGGTAGATGTCGGGGTTCATGCTCTTTTTAGAGCATGTGTGGGGTCAGTTCAAGAACATGTTCTGACTAGTGATGGATACAGAACCGCTCAGATCAAACTGGATCCCATTTAACCTGCAGTGTGAACGTGGCCTTTGCCAGGCATGTCATGGTTTGGTGGCTTTAGCAGTTCAAACACTCGGACGCTTGCTTATCAGCGGCGTCTCCTCTCTCTCTTCACGTTCTCATAGTGATGCCTACGCTACAGCGCCTTCGTTTCAGCTTCACTCCCGTTTCTGACGTGTTTTCTGTTCCGTTTCCAGTCTCAATGGTATCAACTTCTACTAATGCCTGGTAATTCTCTGGAGTTTGAACGATGGCGATCACCTGGGGTCTTAACCATGGCTTGACCCTTACCTAGTAAATAACCAGGCGTGAAAGCTTACGTGGAAGAGGTTTTTGAGCTGGTCCACGCCCGATCAATTGGACACTTTGGTGGTGTTCAGCATCCCTTCAAGAATGGCGTTATGGCATCCCATTGGCAGCATCTCCTTTAGTTGAGTTCCAAGCCTTCACTGCTTGACCAGTGTCATTTGTGGTCCATTTGAACCTTCTGTCTTGTTACTTGGTCGCTTGTTCCTTCATGGATTTTTTTTTGGGCAGAGCGTTTATCTTGATTTCATCATAATCCTGGTCTGTTTTCGTTTGTGTCTTCCTTCAGCACATTAGAATGCTTCTAGAAGAAGTTTATTTTTTACACGCTCATAATGCAACCTAACGCGATCGTCTAGTACAAGAAATGATCGAAATGATGAATATTTTTAAGATGTATAAAACACCATTATAAAGTAACAGCGTTCGAGAACTTGAATTTTATTTAAACTTGAACAATGTCTCTGCCTTAACTTTTTTAGAAGAGTGTTTGGAGTTCGTGTCAGTTCCCAGAAGACTAGACAAACCTGGATGACGTGGTAAGGGGGGTGTTCTCACAGCCTTGGTTACTGCATTTGTGTAGCACAACACTCTTAGGGTTGAATCGGGATTCTTCTTTTTTTCTTTTTTTCCTTTCTTTTTTTTATAGGCTTACGGTCGAAACTGTAATGTGTGCACTTGGACATGTGTGCTTTCACTGTACAGATGTAAATAATTGGGGGAAAAAAGTTACAAATGGTACCCTTAAAATTGGTTAAGAGCAAGATGTATTAAAATAAATGTCAGTGAGGAATTGGAACCTTGTTCTGTTTACCGTTTTGTCCTGTATAAAGGAAACGTCACCACTAGGTGGCGCGGCTTGTGCATTTTTTTTCTCACAGATCACAACTCGGCTGCAAAGTAAAGGTCCAAGTTCTTACATAAACTAGATCATTGAAGTTGCCCAGAGATCGTCTGTAACGTAGAATGGTGTGCAGAAAATATATCTATAGAGTCTTAAGCAAGAATCTGGGCAAGAATTTTTTCTTTACTTATTTTTAATTGAAAATAAATGAGCCTGACCTTTGATATCTCTACACATATTGACATCTCTACACATTTTAATGCATACATTTAAAAATACACTAAGAATAAAAGAAACGGTTGCTTTTCTGCAGACCACTTTTTTTTTTTACATTAATATTTACAGAAATGTTATATCTACGTTTTGTACATCTCAAAGTGTATGTACAGAAAATCACTGAAACTTGTACCTTCACCTGGTGGCCCAGGCTTTTACATAAGAAGGTATATGATGATATGAATATAAAGATATTCATTTATCATCCATCCAGTCAATGTTTGTTTACTTTAACAGCTGAGGTCTTAAAAATTTAAACAGGAAATAAAAATCGGTCTTGTTTACAGTACTTTGCAAAAGTCTTAGGCCACCAGTAGATTAGATATACCATTGTTTTAGCAATAGTATAATGGCCATATAGAATTATTTCCCAGTCCCTTTATTAGAGTACAGAATACAGGAAGTGTGTGGGAAGGATAACAAACTGAAATAAATCATAGTTCATTTAAGCATGGTTTTATAAAAGCCTTGCTGCGCCCTCTCTTTGCAATAACTCCACACCCCCCTAGGGGGCCAGCCCCCCACTTTGGCAACCACTGGGTCACACACTAGTAGAATAAGAATCCTTCTCCACAGAAAGCAGACTGGTGGACTTAGGGTGTGATGTGCTTTGACTCATTTCCTTTGTAACCAGCTTTATACAGTTCTATGACTTTTGCCACGCAAGCCCTTCTGTCAGGTTGCTGTGTTACTCTTTGTTGTTTGGCTTTTCCCCTCCTCAGTCCACTATCGGTAGGTACTAATCACTTCTGACCGGGTGCACCCCACGGCCTTGGCGTTTTGGAGCCTCGTCTGTTATCAGTACATTGTTTGTGGCTTGGTCTTGGTCTCATTTATTACATGTCCTACCACATGCACGCACGTCCTGTACTGTCTCAAGGCATAGTTCCCGTAACACGTAACAGTAAAATACACAACCTTTGCATTATAATTATCCACAAAAGAAAACGAGACTGCTTTTGGAAGTTCACTCGGTTGTACATAGTCCTCTCTCTAACCCTTGGCTAAGGACATAAAATACATGTTAGGGCTCTAACTCCCAACCTGCAAATGATGCCAAACACGTTTTCTGTTGTCACTTGAAATCCTGATTTCCACGATTTATGCTGGTTTGGATGCTGCCACATAAACTTGTGGTTATACAAGGCTGTTTGAAGCCACCAAAAGTGGCGTTCTTGAACCACATGTGCTATGATGCAATGCACTGGATGTATTTAATCTGATACGTGGCTAAAATGTACAGTGGTGCTTGAAAGTTTGTGAACCCTTTTTCTGCATAAATATGACCTAAAACATCAGATTTTCACACAAGTCCTAAAAGTAGATAAAGAGAACCCAGTTAAACAAATGAGACAAAAATATTATACTTGGTCATTTTTGTATTGATTAAAAATAGGATTAAGGTCAGGACTTTGACTTGGCCATTGCAAAACATTAACTTTATTCTTCTTTAACCATTCTTTGGTAGAACGACTTGTGTGCTGAGGGTCGTTGTCTTGCTGCATGACCCACCTTCTCTTGAGATTCAGTTTATGCACAGATGTCCTGACATTTTCCTTTAGAATTCTCTGATATAATTCAGAAGTCATTGTTCCATCAATGAAGGCAAGCAGTCCTGGCCCAGACGCAGCAAAACAGGCCCAAACCATGATACTACTACCACCACCATGTTTCACAGATGGGATAAGGTTCTTATGCTGGAATCCAGTGTTTTCCTTACTCCAAATATAACGCTTCTATTTTGGTCTCATCCATCCACAAAATGTTCTTCCAGTGGCCTTCTGACTTGTCCACGTGATCTTTAACAAACTGCAGATGAGCAGCAATGTTCTTTTTGAAGAGCAGTTGCTTTCTCCTTGCAACCCTGCCATGTGCACCATTGCTGTTCCAGTGTTCTTCTGATGGTGGACTGATGAACGTTAACATTAACCAATGTGAGAGAGGTCTTCAGTTGCTCAGAAGTTACCCTGGGGTCCTTTGTGACCACGCTAACTACTGCACCCCTTGCTGTTGGAGTGATCTTTGTTGGTTGACCACTCCTGGGGAGGGTAACAATGGTCTTGAATTTCCTCCATTTGTACACAATCTGTCTGACTGTGGATTGGTGGAGTCCAAACTCTTTAGATGGCTTTGTAACCTTTTCCAGTCTGATGAGCATCAACAACTCTTTGAGCTCCTCAGAAATCTCCTTTGTTCGTGTCATGATACACTTCAACAAATGTGTTGTGGAGAGCAGACTTTGATAGATCCCTGTTCTTTAAATAACACAGGGTGCCCACTCACACCTGATTGTCATCCCATTGATTGAAAACACCGGACTCTAATTTCACCTTCAAATTACCTGCTAATCCTAGAGGTTCACATACTTTTGCCACTCACTAATATGTAATATTGGATCATTTTCCTCAATAAATAAATGACCAAGTGAAATATTTTTGTCTCATTTGTTGAGCTGGGTTCTCTTTATCTACTTTTAGGACCTGTGTGAAAATCTGATGATGTTTTAGGTCATATTTATGCAGAAATATAGAACATTCTAAAGGGTTCACTAACTTTCAAGCACCACTGTAGCTCAGATCTTTTGAAGAGGTGTGACAATAAGATTTGAATTTTTGCCCATTGAATCGTACTAGTGTAAATGGGATCTACACTCACTGGTCACTTTAAGTACACCTCATTGTCTGTACACATCTTCTTCTTACCAAATAGAAGCACTTTGTCGTTCTACAGTTACAGACTCTAGTCCAACGACTTCTTTACTTTTTAGCCCACTTTTCTCTGTTCTCTATTGGACAGCACCCTCACTGTTTAGGTGGTGGATCGTTCTTAGTGCCGCAGTGATAGTGTGATAGTGTGCTTGTGTGAGTGTATCAAATACAGCAGTGTTGCTGGAGTTTTCACAACACCGTGTTCACTCACTAAGACGCATCTAGCATATGGCTCCACCTTGTAGATGTAAAGTCAGAGGCCATAGCTTATCTGTTGTTGCACAGTTTGTGTTCGTCGTCCTCTAATCCTTCATCAGTGCTCACAGGACACGGGTCGCTGGACATTTTGGTAGGTGGACTGTTTTCAGACCAGCAGTGACACTGCGGTGTTTAAAAACTCCAGCAGCACTGCTGTCAGAGCCACTCGTACCAGCACAACACGCACTATCACACCACCATTACACCATTCAGTGCTATGCTGAGAATGATCCACCACCCAAATAGTATGATCTGTGAGGGTCCTGACCATTACAGAACAGAGTAAAGGGGACTAACAAGGTATGTCACGAAACAGATGGACTACAGTCTGTAATTGTAGAACTACAAGTGTTTATGGTAAGTGGAATTGATAATATGGACAATGAGGATAGAAACGTGGAGGGATACCTAATAAAGTGATCTGCTGAAGTCCTTTTTCTATTCAGAGGTTTTCTCCAAATACTAGAAAACAGTTAATTCTTACATATTAATAGCGTATCCATAGCATTGTACCCTACAGAAACTTACAACTGATACAACTTTACAAGCAAAGCAATGTGATAAATCGACGAGAAGGTCCAGGGTTCATATCCCACCTCAAGGAACCAACAGTGGCAACCAGGCAGAGACCTGTTTGAACCCTGGACCTTCTGGTCCATAGTCCAGTACCTTAACCGCTAGCCCACTGTAGTCCTGTATTTACACTATAAACTCGACTTGTCCTTAAACTTCTTTCCTATAATCTAACCTTGTATAGCAGTGCTTCCAAATGGTCGGGTTTTACTCAGCATATGCAGAATTTCAATGAACTAAATCTGTTTCTTTCATACATATGACTCAATAGGAACTGATTAGCTTTGTTTTATTGACAAACCACCCGCAAGGTTATTAACCAGTTATGCAATTGTGCTGCGATCGGCATGTACCATTTAAATGACACTCTTGTAGAGTAATTCATGCTGAAAGTATAGTAAAAAGAGCAACATGCTTGTGATTACCTGAGGAATTTTACTTTCCAATTTCCATCCATTCACTTAAATCACCTTCTAATGAGACAGAATTAGTTAGCAGGCAAACCCAATTAGTCCTTTGCTATAAACTGTTGTCTTTGGGTGTCTTCTGCTGTTTCATGGGTAAATTAACTGGGCTACCCACCAAAGGTTGGGTCCTTTTAAACGGGCCCTTTCACATTTCAAGGTTAGTTCATCATTCATAATTGGCAATGATGGCTCAGCATTAAAATATGTAGTGTTAAAAAATATTTACAAGTTCAAATCCCCTAATCCACTTGCACAATATTTTCTTTAAAATACAGATTTTAGTCATGTCCACAGGTTATCACTCAGTCCTGTTACTCTAACATATTCCCACTTCTGGAAATTATGCAACATATCACAAGTCACATGTTTAATGGAAGTTGTATCATCTGGATCTTCTGAAAACCATGGAAAGACCAAAAGTAAGTTCTCCCTTGTTTTGTTCTGCAGGTTTGATGACATAACTATGACTGACAAGGTTTGTACTGAAGTAACCTTTCTCCTCTCATGAACAGCCATTGTTTCTGAGGTGATGCTAATAAACAAATAAATCCAAATCCAAGATATTTTTGTGGGTGTAGCATATCAGTTTGTATCAGAAGATACAAACTCCACACAGTCAGAATCTAACCGATTTCTGAAGTTGCAAGGCAATCGTGCAAAACTCCACGACTGTAGCTTTGAAACTAAAATAGATTCTAGTTGAACTGCTAATTCTAAACTGTTCTTTTAGATTTTTTTTTTTACTGCACATTTATGTGGTCTTAGTAATTGCTAACTGCAAACAAAACTGGAAACTTTGGTGCTGGTGACCAATGGAAAAAACACATTATTTTTCCAGGCGTTAAAAATTCTAGTAATACTTTTGCTAACCGGAATTTTGTGTTCTAATTAAAACCTGGAACCTTTGGGACTGTTTGTCGGTGGAAGCACAGTTTAATGTTGCAGCCATTGCATGTTTTCTATAAGTTTTAAATTAGTTACTGCTTATTAAATGTTAAAGTCCTATGATTAATTAAATTTTGTGCTAACAAACAGCTGAACTGCAAATGAATTGCCTGCCAATGCAGAGGAGAAAAAAAATCAGTTTTCTAGGTAGTTGATGTTCTATTACTTGTATTTTCTCCTCTAATTTAAACTTGAGTATTCTGTTTATTTAATCTGACATTTTTTTTATGGTTTTAGAGTTTGCTAATTAAACGTGGACGGAAACCTGTGGCGCTTGTATGCTATGGTAGCCTACTTTAAATTGTGTAAAAAAATAGCAGTTTTGTGAGCTACTGTTTCCGACAAAAACACTTTTTTTTATGATATGATGTCAAATATTCTGAAACGTTTGATGGTGAACGAACTGTACGATACTTCGAAGGAAAAAAAGTTCATTTTATTACACGTTCGTGCAGGAATTTCAAAGACTGGAGACGTATAAGATCGGTTTTGTCGCCCCCTGACGGTGAGTGTAGGAAAGGCTTTGCGTCACGCTGGAAGGTGACGGTTAGAGAGGCAGAGCAGTGAGCACTGACAGCGCTGCCGTTACCGCCGCTCACTCCGTTACTGCACCGCCGAGACGCTCCAGCATGGCGGGGCTTCGTTAGGACTGAAAGCGAGCGAGCTGCACGGCATTTCTCTCGAAGCTTTACTCGGTTGAGCGTCTTTCCTTGAAGCCCTTATGCGTCGCTGCGGCGCGGAGCAGCAGAGACTCGCCTGAGAGAAGAAAGAAGGAGCCGAGTGATTGTGTTATTATAAGAAAAAGACGGACAATGGCGGACCGCGATGCGCTGCCACTTCCTTTGGAAGTGCGGGCCAGATTAGCCGAACTGGAGCTGGAGTTATCGGAAGGTAAGCCTGGCATTATTTACTATTATAGCGTTTTTTATTTTCAAAATGCGCTTCTTCGGTGGGAGGGGGATACGTCCGAACACTCCGCCTCCCTCCTTTCATACCGACCAGATGTGGAAGGCGCTTATTTATTTATACTGGTGCTGCATTAAACAATGTGCGCGATGCGTTTGGGGAAGACGCGACGCTTTCTTTCACCTTCATCTCTTTGTTTTACGCAACTGCTTCATTGCCTGCGTTTTCAACTGACCTTGAGTGTGCATTGAAAGACTCGCATTCCTCATTAGGGAAGCATAAAACACCCTCCTCAATCCGAAATCCAACGCCGCCTCTGCATTGAAACGCCCGTTGATTCCGAATTAAGTTGCATCGACGGCTGCTGGGAATAATTTGGACAATCAATATGGCAAACACACAACACACGGCTGTTCTTTCCTCCAGTTAATGTTTAGTCCAGGCTCTACATTGTGCCGGCTTGTCTTATGTTTACTATACATTAGGGTTTTTATAGGTTCCTCAGCCGTGTGAGGACAGCCTGTTCATACCTTACAAACGTCAAGGCCTTTAGTCACAATCTATAAGGACAGCATCTGATTCATGGATTTAATTATTCTGCATCAGCAAACTAAAATTCTGGTACCTTATTCTGGTTAGGTATGTCCTCAGTCACTAGTGAATGTTTTAAATTTGACCAAGCCTTGGCTCTGCACCAGCCTATCTTCACTGGACCAGTGTTGGTTTGGACTGGATCCCGATGGCAGAGCGTTCTGTCGCAGATAAATATCCTTTTATTGACATGAAACGACGTACAAATTTGACACAACCTTGGCACATGTAGTAGTAACCCCATCATCATCGGACCAGTGTGAGTTTGCTGCTTGGACCAGTTGTTCTAGATCTTGTTCTTCTACTTAGTGTGGCCAATATTTGCCCATTTCCAATGTATTAATTTTGACCCAAATTGGCACAGCACTGGCACAAGTACACTTCATCATAGCACCAACATTGGACCACTGAGTTTGCCACCTGGATCCAGTTGAAGTGTTCTAGATAATAAGTGATTCTTCTACTCAGTGAGGCCTCTGACACAAGAACACTTCATAATAACACCAACAGCGTTGGACCAATTTGAGTTTGCAACCTGGATCCAGTTGAAGTGTTCTAGATAATAAGTGATTCTTCTACTCAGTGAGGCCGCTGGCACAAGAACACTTCATAATAAAACCAACAGCATTGGACCAATGTGAGTTTGCTACCTGGATCCAGTTGAAGTGTTCTAGATAAGTGATTCTTCTACTCAGTGAGGCTGCTGGCACAAGAACACTTCATAATAACACCAACAGCGTTGGACCAATGTGAGTTTGCTACCTGGATTCAGTTGAAGTGTTCTAGATAAGTGATTCTTCTCTCAGTGAGGCCGCTGGCACAAGAACACTTCATAATCACACCAACAGCGTTGGACCAATGTGAGTTGCTACGGGATCCAGTTGAAGTGTTCTAGCCTAATAAGGATTTCTTCTACCAGTGCGGCCGCTTGGCACACAAGACACTTCATAACTAACACAAACAGCGTTGACCAATGTGAGTTGCCTACGGAATCCATTGAAGTGTTCTAGGTAATAAGTGATTTCTTCTCACTCGTGAGGCGCCTGGCACAAGAACATTTCATAATAACACCAACAGCTTGAGACCAATGTGAGTTGCGACCTGGATCCAGTTGAGTGTTCTAGGATAAGTGATTCTTCTAATCAGTGCGAGGCCGCTGGGCACCAGAACACTTCATAATAACACCAACATTGGACCACTGAGTTTGGCAAACCTGGATACCAGTTGAAATGTTCTGATAATAAGTGATTCTTCAAACTCAGTGAGGCCGCTGGCCACAAGAACACTTCATAATAACACCAACAGCGTTTGGACCAAATTGAGTTGATACCTGGATCCGTTGAAGTTTCTAGATAACGTTGAGTCTTGTTACTCAGTGAGGCCGCTGGCACAAGAACACTTAATAATAAAACCAAAGCATTGGACCCAATGTGAGTTTGCTACCTGATCCAGTTCTTGAGTGTTTAGATAAGTGTTCTTCTTCTACTCAGTGAGGCCGCGCCTGGCCACAAGAAAACACTTTCATAATCACCCCAAAAGCGTTGGACCCATGTAAGTTTGCTACATGGATCCAGTTGAGTGTTCTAGATAGGAGTCTTCTACTCAGTGAGGCGCTTGACACAAGAACACTTAATAATAACACCAACAGCGTTGGACCAATGTGCCGGTTTGCACTGATCCAGGTGAAGTGTTATAGTAATAAGTGATTCTGTCTACTCAGTGAGGCGCTGCACAAGAAACACTTCATAATAACACAACAGCATTGGACACATGTTGAGTTGCTAACCTGGATCCGTTGAAGTGTTCTAGATAAGTGATTCTTCTACTCAGTGAGGCCGCTGGCACAAGAACACTCATAATAAACCAACACATTGTGGACCAATGTGAGTTTGCTACCTGGATCCCAGTTGAAGTGTTCTAGATAATAAGTGATTCTTCTATCAGTGAGGCCCAGAGGCACAAGAACACTTCATAATAACAAAACAGCGTTGGACCAATGTGCGTTGCTACATGGATCCAGTTGAAGTGTTCTAGAATAAGTGCTTCTTCTACTCATTGAGGCCCGTTGGCAACGAACCCTTCATAATAACACCAAACAGAGTGGACCCAGTGTGAGTTTGCTACCTGGATCAGGTTCTGATTATAAGAAGTTGTCGGTCCATGTAGTGTGTCCAAGAAGACCTACATTCAGAGGACTTTCACATTTGACTGACGTTACAAAATTGACCAAATTGGCACAAATGACGATGGAGAACACTTCATTATAACATCATTAACATTGACCGCTATAGTTTGGCTTTCTGGAATCTGGATGCGTGTTCTGGTTATATATAAAAGTTGACTCTCTACTCACTTGTGTCAAGAGTACCTTGGTCACAGGAAAAAAAAAATCTGCATGGCCCCATGGAACAGTGTACCAACTTTGACCCAAACACAAGGGCGTTTTATAAAAACACTACATCATTGCACCATCAGTTTGCTCCCTGGATCCAATTGATAATGTATCACAGAGATCCTAGTGCTCAGTGTGGCCAAGAACTGCCTCATTCATGAGGAAATAGCATTCGACTGACATGTAGAGCACTGTACTAAATTTGACCCAAGCACGGCTCAGTGATGATCTTTCATCACTGGGTCAACATCAGTTTGCTATCTGGAACCAGTTAAGACGAAAGATTCTGGCACAAAGCATATTCCAAGAATGGCCCTGGCTCAAGGCTTGCCCAAGAACACTTCATGATATCCACACTGGTCCAGCATCATTGTACTACCTGAATCCATTTGGCCAAGTGTTTTAGTTATGGCAAGAGATTCTACTACTTGGATTTGCCAAGATTTGGATCGTTGACAATAAAAGGGCAGTTGACTGACATTGGAAATGACTGACTTCATGGAAGGATAGCCTGTGAGAAGATTCAGGAGCATATGGCTAGCTAAGGCTGGACTTGCTGTAAATCGTTTATTATTGTAGCTTTAATCAAGTTATTTACACGACCACACTTAGAGCCATTGTGAGGTTGGCTGGTCAGATTGCTCTCGTCATGCTATCAAAGACTAACGTAACCTAAAGTGGATTTAAAGTTGTCCTAATAGGTGCTTTTGCACCAAACTGATCTAGGGACTAATTTGGGAGGAACTACCGCCCATGGAGCTCCTCTGAGAACTGCATTCTTTCCAGGGCCGTTTTTGGTTTGCATTCGCTCCGCCAGTAGGAACGCTGAAGCGACGTAAGCTGCGCGACGGCTGGTGAAACGAATCAATGAGGGCGTTTACATGCCCTTAATACTCCGATCATAGTCGGATTCCTGCAGTTATCTGATTATTCAAGTGGTCATGTATACAGCATACTCTGATCGAGAAATCAGATTAAGAAATCCAATGAAGAGCTTGACTTTATCCCAGTAATCGGATTACTCATAGCATGTATACAGTTATCCTAACTCGACACACCTATTTTAATAATTTGGCTTTCTTTGGATTCTTTTTGCCATTGACTGTGACGGGTTTTTTTCCTCAAGGGATCTGGCAACCCGGAATTAAACATGCCACGGAAGTAAAGGCAACAAAACCGCTATTGAACACTTCATGGGGACTCTGAAATGCAGTATATACTTGAGGACATGAAGAATTTGATGATTGAAAATTAATTTAGAAGTTTATGTCACGTATTTCTATAAGATAATTGGCTGGTTGCCTAATGTCTATCAAACCTGTATCCAAACGGTTGGTCCAAAATTTGACACCAGGGTTGGCCCTGTGCTGAGTTAATGCCAGTCTCCTACCTATATTACTGTACACGAGCTGTCGCATTCAGTGGGTGTAATGGCCAACTGCTTACTATGGAACGGTGTTTCAATTGCTGTTTCCCTTCATGCTAGCAAATCTGACTCTAGTTTTTTAGTCTGAAGCGTTTATATTTCTGATGAATGATTTAGTCATGATCACTGAAGCCTGGGGACAAACTGGTCTCAACTACTGGAATTAACATGATCATGAAAGCATGATTGCAGCTTTGCACTGATCTGACACCTGCTTTATTTCAAAGGAAGCTAAAATAAGCCATTTATAGTCCGTGTGTGTTTACAGTGTAATCACCAGCTTGGTGTCCGTTATCAAATGAGTGTTTATTAAGGTGCGGTCGCACTGTTTTGTGTAGATCAGTTGCCAAGTCCCTTGAAATTCCAAACAAAGCCAGGTGTAATAACATTGCTGTATAATTAGATCGTTTGGCAGTGCAAATTAGGGCCTGTTCCACCTCATGGACTGGAGGTATGGGAGCACGGTCAATGTGTGGGACGTCGCTGCATGCCTTAGAATGTTTATTTATTAGTGGGCCAGCTCCTGTAGGTTTGAGGCAAAAGCCAGCTGGAAACAGCAGTTCTGAGACTCTGGTGGCTTAGGGTTGAGGTACTGAACTGTGGATGAGAAGGTTAAGGGTTCATATCCCACCTTTTCCAAGCTGCCAATGCTGGGTCCTTAACCCATGATATTGAATGCGTTACATGTACATAATCCGATGACTGCAGAAAATCAGGTTTTGTTTTTACATGCACTTGGGTAATCAGATAATGGGAAACCCTGGATTTACATGACTTGTTCAATAATCTGATTTCTGCTTTAGAACCAGCCAATTATCTCACAGAAGGGTGTGATGTAAACTTCAAACTTTAAGTCACGACATTCTTCCATTCCTCAAGCATATACTGTGTTTCAGAGTCTCCCCAGAGGGATGTGGTAGCCATTTCACAGGTGTTGCATTTTATACCAGGGTTGCCATGTTGTGTGAGAGAAATAAGCAACCAGGTCTATGGAAACAAGCCCAAAAGAAGCAAGTCTCCTAGAATGAGCAGAGCTGGCAACCATGGTTTTTTATTTTATGATCTACACGCTGTTGGGTTACGTTTACGCGATAGCTGCAGAAAATTATATTTTGTCAGTAATCTCATAAACAACTTTACATGCACTTGGGTAATCAGATGGGGAAACCTTGGGTTTACGTGACTCAGGGAATAATCTGATTTCTGCTTTGTAACCAGTTTATAATCTCACAAAAGGACGTAATGTGAACTTCAAACTTTATTAGTTATGTAATGAAATTCTTTAGTTCCTCGACCATACACTGCATTTCACGGTGTCCTCAAAAGTGTTTCGTAGCCATTTCAAGGGTGCTGCATTTTATTCCAGGGTTGCCAGATTCCGAAGAGAAACAAGCAAGCAGATCTATGGAAACAAGCCCAAAAGAAGCGAAGTCTCTTAGAATAAGGGTACCTAGCTACCATGTTGGATACGGCTAACCACTTCAGACTGACTGAAATCAGATTAAGGGTGTGCATGCACTGAGAAATCTGATTACTGAGATAAATCCAGGTCTCTCTCTCGGATTTCTTAATCTGATCTCTAAATCGTAGTATATTGTTTACCTGGCTGCTTGAATAATCAGATAGATGCAGAAATCTGATTATGACCAGATTATTAAGTGCATGTAAACACTGACTGTATCAATTGTAAGTCACCCTGGATAAAGTGTACTAAATGTAAGTCTGGGTGTGAAACCTGGGCAGGTCTTGCGATGGTTGTGTTCACTGCGATGGAGGAATGAATTTCTGGGATAGTAATGGAAACTGTCATTTTCACAAGCGGTGGAAAGTTCATGCCTTTCAAGCATGATGTTTGTTTATTTTTAGGCAGCCAATTCATTCATTCATTCAAACTAAGGCTGAGTCTGTATTTTCAAACCTCCTCTAATATTTGAAAAACCCTGCAGAATGGAACCAGGCCTTTGAGTATTCTGTAGTAAGGGTGGGTGTGGGTTCTACACCGCAGCATGTAGAGGAAGTGTGGAGATTTGCTCTGTAATTTGTCGACTTGAGTAGGTAAACGTTATAATCTGACGTGCAACAAAGTGATTTACTTTTGCAGAAAGGCTTCTTTTCTTTGAAACATGTAATTTGACTTTTTTGCACAAGATTGTATGTAAAGAAGTTGCTGTGCTGACCCAGGCTTCAAAGTGGAGAAAATAACAAACAGGGAACAAGCAAAATCAGCACATCGGCCAACATCCTTAATCCAGGAGGTGTTCTAGTTATCAGCCAGCCGTGTGTTAGTTTGTAACTTTGAAGGATCACTGAAGCAGGGTTACTTTCTTCACAGATGTTATATTATTTTGAAGTCAAATAGATGCTGGTGTGACAAACACAATCATTTCCATGTGCTTACAACCTTATTATTCTGTAAAGATGACTTGTAAAGCATTGAAATACTTATTGTATATCAATATAAACTGGTGCTTGAAAGTTTGTGAACCCTTTAGAATTTTCTATTTTTCTGCATAAATATGACCTAAAACATCATCAGAGTTTCACACAAGTCCTAAAAGTAGATAAAGAGAACCCAGTTAAACAAATGAGACAAAAATATTATACTTGGTCATTTATTTATTGAGGAAAATGATCCAATATTACATATTAGTGAGTGGCAAAAGTATGTGAACCTCTAGGATTAGCAGGTAATTTGGAGGTGAAATTAGTCAGGGGTTTTCAATCAATGGGATGACAATCAGGTGTGAGTGGGCACCCTGTTTTATTTGAAGAACAGGGATCTATCAAAGTCTGCTCTTCACAACACATTTGTGGAAGTGTATCATGACACGAACAAAGGAGATTTCTGAGGACCTCAGAAAAAGAGTTGTGGATGCTCATCAGGCTGGAAAAGGTTACAAAACCATCTCTAAAGAGTTTGGACCCACCAATCCACATTCAGACAGATTGTGTACAAATGGAGGAATTCAAGACCACCTACCCTCCCCAGGATGGCGACAACAAAGATCACTCAAGAGCAAAGGAGTGTAATATTTGGGGAGTCACAAGGACCCCAAGGTACTTCTAAGAAGCACTGAAGGCCTCTCTCACATTTGGCTAATGTTAATGTTCTGAGTCCACACCACCAAGAACACAGAACCACAATGGTGGTGCTGGCAAATGTTTCAAGAGAAAGGCACTGCTCTCCAAAAAGACATTGCTTCTTGCTGCAGTTTGCTAAAGATCACTTGGACAAGCCAGAAGGATATTGGAAAATGTTTTTGTGGCCAGATTGAGACCAAAAAAGAACTTTTTGGTTTTAAAAGAAAAGCGTTAATGTTTGGAGAATGAAAACACTGCTGCATTCTAGCATAAGAACCTTTATCGCCATCTGTGCAACATGGTGGTGGTAGTATCATGGTTTGGGCCTGTTTTGCTGCATTTGCCATCATTTACTGCACAATGTAATTCTGAATCATATCAGAGAATTCCTAAAAGAAATATCAGGACACATCTGCCATGAACTGATCTCACTAGAAGTGGTCATACAGCAAGACAAAAAAACGACCCCAAGCACACAGCCTTTCTACCAAAGAATTGTTAAGAAGAATAAATTCATGTTTTGGAATGGCCAATTAAAAGTCCTGACCCTTAATTCAATTCAAATGTTGTGGAAGGAGCTGAAGCGAGCAGCTAATTTGAGGAAACCCACCAACATCCCAGAGTTGAAGCTGTTCTGTACGGAGGGGCACACCAGATACTGAAAGCAAAGGTTCACATACTTTTGCCACTCACTAATATGTAATATTGGATAATTTTCCTCAATAAATAAATGACCAAGTATAATATTTTTGTCTCATTAGTTTAACTGGGTTCTCTTTATCTACTTGTAGAACTTGTGTGAATACCAACCTATTATGTTTATTTAACTTCCACATTTTTCCACATCATGCGCAAATGAAAATATTCATCGATCCATTGGACTAGAAAGGTGAACTGTTGCCATTTTGACAATTAGACTGTGTAAATGAATGGCGATTTTTCATTTACACAAATCACAAGTGACGTTAACATGTAACAAAGGCATATTGAAGGAACATTTTCAGTAACAAAATAGACATAAACGCACTCAGTTATTTAAATATATAAAACTGATTTCATTTGTAAATGGCTCAAATGATTTTATTTGAAAATAGTTTGCTATTTTAGTATTGCGTGGACATATTATGTATAAAATGGTGCAATAATTGTATTACGTTTTGCATCTGTTAATCTGTGATTCTGGTGTTAAGCTTGATTATGTAAATAGACTTTTTATTCGGAATATGTTTAACATTAACAGTAACAGAAGCCATTTGTATCTACTGCAGATCTGTATTTGACATGTTTTTTCCATTTTTAGCGTGAGGATCTGTTGTTTACACGGCTACTATTGTACAGTGGAACTTCAGAATTTGAATGCCTCTTCATTCGAACAATTTGGACATGGAGAAACTCTAAATAAAACACTCAATGGTGCGATCTTCCAAAGACGATGCACGTAGTCCAGTCCAGTCGGGGTCAATAATGTACTAATCACCTTAAAATCTAAATGAAGAATAAGAACTAGGGCATAAGTATAGGCATATTATGTCTGTTATATTATATTGTGTTATATTATATTACTTTATTGTTATTTTATTATATTATGTATATTAGATCAGGTTAGTGATTTCAGACACACCCTCAGTCTCGGTGGCGCTGTCCCAGTGATAAGATGTGCCAAAACTGTGGTTGCCTCAGTGGCTATAAGGTTTCACTTTTTCACTTATTTAATGTCTTTTTATTTTAGTTATTTCATGTATATATTGGTTATTATTATTGTATTATGTTGTATTACTTTTATCCATTAATTACATAAGAATATAGGTTTAATAAAACAATCATTTGAGGGGGTCAGGAACTGATTAATCCTATTTACATTACTTCTTATGGGGAAGTTTGATTCTGACTTCGAACAAAGCGGAGTTCGAACGGAACGGTCTTCGGGAATCAATTAAGTTTGAATTCCGAGGTTCCACTGTACAAGTATAATTAAAATGGCGGGTGCCCTCAACAAGGCCCTTGCATCTGGACCAATCGCTATACGGTTGCGTCACAAAGTTAGGACCGGTTGCCGTACTCTTACCTCTGGACCAATCACTGCATACTCAGGGTTTCTATGCGCTGAGAAAAGACCCTGCCTTGAGGTAGGAGCTTAAGCAGTCCTTATACACAGCATACTAAGAACATGCGAGAAACATGCGAGAAAGGGTTTCTCCAACAGTTCTACAAACTATGAAAAAAGTATCTCGTGCAAAAGTACCTCATCCTGTCGGTTTGAACTTTTTATGTGAACAGAGTCCTACATGGAAAGTAGGAAGCATGGATGCTCACTAAGTATTGAGACAGACCCAATGACTACTCTGTAATCTAACAAGTGCTCGTGCTGTAGAACCTGCCATTGGATTGAGATCTTGGAGCAGATCATTATGAACAAGCAGTTGGCTCTCATGTTTGCTTTGGAGAGCTCCTTGATATGCATATTTTTTACCATGCATCATGGTGGAATGATGATGTTATTTATGGAGAGCAGCCTCGTTTCCAGGTCCTGTCAGCTGACACCTCTGGCACTGGTACGGTGGTCCAGTTAAGAGAGTGTGAGCATGTGGAGCACGTGCTACAGTAGGTACGGCGTGTTCAAAGCGGGGTGCAGAGCGACGCTTTGAAAGTCCTTCAGCTTTTTAAAGAATGTGTTCCTCAAACAGGCACATCTGGGCTTCATTGTACACATCCTTTAAGGCTCTAGGCATCCGGTGAAACAACACGCATTGGTGTTAACCCCCTTCTTCATATCATCTCAGTAGGGAGATGCTAAAGCCCACCTGTTACCTAGAACTAATGTCCTATACTGAGGAAATCACATGCTTTTCTTAGGAAGGGAGTGTTTTGCCCGTGTCCAGTTGGGTTGGATGTAGCCATCGAAGGTAAAGTTTTGGGTTTTTTCCTAGCTGGTCTCTGTCCTGTTTGCAGCATCTATCGCAGAAACAGCGTTGGGATGCCTTCAGCTTCGTTAGGCTTAATCGCTCTTTAATGCTCTTGCCTCGGCCTCACTTTGTGATTGGCATGTTGGAAAATTGGACTCCCCTCTCTCACACCTTAGCAGTGTATTGCAGGGATCCTGCGTAAGGGCCTGCGTGATATGAAAGCGATCGGAACGAAATTTTTCTGTCTGTTCTTATGCTAGAGATAATTGCGCTTCAGAGAGATTGCATTTTCGGTGGCATTTCATTACAACACGGTTCAAACTACGTGTGGTTTGGTGATTTGTCCAACCGGGGAACTCGCTGTAACTATCATTTCTATCATTTATCACATGGGACATTGGTCAGACGCACTTCATTTTCCATGGTTGTTTATACCTAACCCTATCCTCTCAACCATTCATTAAATATGAGTAACTGTTACAATTTGTATTCATTATTAATATCCCGACTCTTAATAAAACCTGTAATGGGTACCCCTGGTCTGGTCACCTACAGATCCAGTCTCAGCCCCCATCTCATAGAGCACTTAGACTTTGGAACTCGGGTGGAATTCGCAACGAGACCAGTAGGGCTGTGCTAACAAATCGATACAGCAATATATCGCGATATTTATTTTCATGATATACTACACCGATTTTCAAAAAACACATTTTAAATGGGGTGTAAAGTACAATCTCCATTGCTGTAGATGTGTCAATGCGGTGTTTTGACTGAATTTGTCCGCTGAATTTTCAATGCGATGTATTAAGACGACTCATTGTACACTGTAACTTGTATTTCAGCTTTTTAAAAAAAAATATTTTCAGTGAACTATGTGGAATATTGTAATATATTTCAATATGCATTGTATCGCAATGACTCGTGATATACAGTGGGGCAAAAAAGTATTTAGTCAGTCACTGATTGTACAAGTTCTCCTGCGTAGAAAGATGAGAGAGGTCTGTAATTTTCATCATAGGTACACTTCAACTATGAGAGGCAAAATGAGAAAAAAATCCAGGAAATCACATTGTAGGATTTTTAAAGAATTTAATTGTAAATTATGGTGGAAAATAAGTATTTGGTCAATAAATTTGGTTCAACTTAATACTTTGTAACATAACCTTTGTTGGCATTGAGAGAGGTCAAGAGTTTCCTGTAAGTCTTCACCAGGTTTACACACACTGTAGCTGGTATTTTGGCCCATTCCTCCATGCAGATCTCCTCTAGAGCATTTTCTATGGGGTTGAGGTCTGGAGACTGGCTAGGCTACTCCAGGGTTTTGAAATGCTTTTTACAGAGCCACTCCTTTGTTGCCCGAGCTGTGTGTTTGGGGTCATTGTCATGCTGGAAGACCCAGCCACGTTCCATCTTCAATGCTCTCACTGATGGAAGGAGGTTTTGGCTTAAACTCTCACGATACATGGCCCCGTTCATTCTTCCCTTAACACGAATCAGTCATCCTGTCCCCTTTGCAGAAAAAACAGTCCCAAATCATGAGGTTTTTGCCCCCATGCTTCACAGTAGGTATGGCGCAACTCAGCATTCTTCTTCCTCCAAACACGTCGAGTTGAGTTTTAATAATATTAAAACCAAAAATTCTATTTTGGTTCATCTGACCACATGGATATTCTCCAATCCCTCTTCTGTATATCCATATGCTCCTGGCAAACTTCAGACGGGCCCTGTACATTTACTGGCTTAAGCAGGGGGACACGCCTTGCACGCAGTATCTTAGTCCCTCTCGGCGTAGTGTGTTACTGATGTAGCCTTTGTTACTTTGGTCCCAGCTCTCTGCAGGGTCATTCATCAGGTCCCTCCGTGTAGTTCTGGGATTTTTTGCTCACCGTTCTCATGATCTTTTGACCCCATGGGATGAGAATCTTGCGTGTGAGCCCCAGATCAGGGAGACTATCAATGTCTTGTATGTCTTCCATTTTCTTACAATTGCTCCACAGTTGATTTTATTCCACACCCAACCTGCTGCCGGTTGTAGATTTCACTCTTCCCAGCCTGGTGCCGGTCTACATTTTCTTCTGGTGTCTTCCGACAAGCTCTTTGGTCTTGGCCGGTTGATTTTTGGGAGTCCTGACTGGTTTTTTGAGGCTGTGGACAGGTGTCTTTTATACAGATACAAGGTCAAACAGGTGCCATTCTACAGGTAATGAGTGGTGGACAGAAGAGCTTCTTTAAAGAAGTTAAAGGTCTGTGAGAGCCATAATCTTTGCTTGTTTTGGGTGACCAAATACTTTTTTTTCCATCATGATTACAATTTAATTTCTTTAAAACTCCCTGTAATGTGATTTCCTGGATTTTTTTTTTCTTCTGTTTTTTGTGTCTAGTTGAATGTACCTTGAATGAAAAATTCCAACCTCTCTCATTCTTTCTAGTAGGAGAACTTACAACAACACTCATGCCTGACTAAATACTTTTTGCCCCACTGTAATCGTATGTTTACGCCAACTTGTGACCGGTTGGAATTGGCTTTTTTGACTGGAGTTTAAATGAGCGATTTTTAAAAATTATTTATTAATAATGTTTTTATTTTTTTTTAAATATATTTAATAATATACTTAAAATATATTATTTTAAATATATATTTACATGGAGAGATGTGTGTGCATGTCTTGTGGCCGAATTACTTGTTCACATTTTAGTCATTTTGTTTGAATGAAAAAGGTCTGCTCTTGATAGAAGAATCCTATATTGGACCAAGTCATAGTGTGTCTCTGGGACTGAGTGTTACTTATTAGTATCACAGAGTTTTGTGTTTTGGTGCCACAGGTTCTTTATCTTAAGCAGGCTGTTTTTTGAAAGACTATTTTAAATCATATCTTTTCATACACACCAGTTACCCCATTAGAAATGAAATGCATTTGTAAAGCTTCTGCTCCTGGTTGAGTGATTTACAGAGTACTTGTGTAGTGTGAAGATGTATAAACATAGAAATAAAGCCTATTTGTTTAAACGGTTCTTGTTTTGTTAGCAGAATGCTCCTCATTGTGTCACCGAGTTCTAGTAAACAGTGGTAGTAAACAGAAGAGACGTCGACCCAGAATGTGTGTTTATTTCAAAGTATTCCCAAGCTGCTTCTGTTCTGGACATTACGTTACGTTGTCTTCTCTGCTGAATAAAGCATATGTTAGGTGAGTTCTGAACGCTGATGGGAGTTGGCATCACGCCGTCTGCAGGGTTGAGAAGAAGCTCGGCGTGGCGGTTGCCAGAGCATGGGTTGTGTCTCTACCACTCACCTCTGTGTAGCCATGAGGGTTGGTTAAATGCCATGAACGAATGCTAAAGCTTGCCAGGTTCTTGCTGCGTCGCCCTGTCAGCTTGTGTTTCAGTATGCATTGCTCTCATGCTCTCAGTTGGTTTTCATTTTGCTGCATATGTGGCTTATGTTTAGATTATTAGATCATTTCTTACTCTTTAAAATGAATTCCGGGTATGCACAATTTTACATTGTCTGAAACAGGTTGTTGACGGAAAATTAACCAGACATTACTGTAGTCACCTAATCTTTTCAGGCTACTGTAATATAAATATAACGCTTATTTTCACAAGAAAACTGTGCAAAAACAATACGCAAATGCTTTGGAGATACTGCTGACAACATGACTGATTGATGAGTGTTCAAAAAAACTGATACTTTTGTTTGACAGAAGCCAAAAATGCGTTGATAGACAGTATTACGAACAAAATGGAAGATCAGCCAGATGAGACAGGAAATCGACGAGTGAGTGTGAATCAGTTTATATAGTTATAGGTTAGAGAGAATATACACATAGTGGAGTACTACTTTAATTCCATGGTTGCCAGATCCCACGAGAAAGAACCTCACCGACCGAGGGGGGAAAAAGGCACAAATACAGTGTGGGACTGTGGTGGCCTATCGTTTAAGGTACTAGACTGGACCAGAAGGTCCAGGGTTCAAATCCCACCTCTGCCAAGCTGCCACTGTTGGGTCCTTGAGCAAGACCCTTAACCCACAACTGCTTGGATTGTGAGATTGTACCAATTGTAAGTCGCTCTGGATAAGGGCGTCTGCTAAATGACATAAATGTAAATGTAAAGCCACGTCTTTAGAATAAACAGACCTGGCAACCGTGCCGGTTATGCTTACATGCATGCACAGGCTGAGTAAACTGACTGAAATCGGGTAACTGGTGTACATGCTATGAGTAATCCGATTACTGGTATAAATTCCAGCTCTCTTTATCTGATTTCTAGATAGGAGTATGTTGTTTACATGACCACTTGAATAATCTGACAACTACACAAATCTAACTATGATCGGATTGTTAAGTGCATGTACACACAATCAATGTTGGGGGCTTGATTAAGGCCCTTAAACTCCTCAGCTCAGGACTAAAACATTAAGTAAAACGCTTCGTTTATGTGATTTAAGATCTATGTATATAATATATAATAGCTCAAAGGGCTTCATTACTGATAAAAAGGTGGTAGGTCACTCATAAAAGCATGCTTAGTAAGACATAAGTAGGCTTGTGCTTTCAAGACTTTTTGCATAGCTGCGATCCAGATGTTGCAGCACCTGCTTAGACTAATTTCCTCTCCAAGTCTTCAACCAGTGCCACTCATGAGAGCACACACCATCAGAGAGCAGTTCATACTGCCTAAACCACCAAACAGCTGTCTTAAAATCTCCTTCCAAACTGTTACGTATAAAAGAGCTTTCAATTACGCTAGACGCCTCCTACCAAGCGTCTTATTTCTGCTGCCATAGGCTTCATTTTCCCTTTTAAAGAACACCGCTTCACCTTTTTCGTTGGGCTGACGTGTGGCTGGGGTTTATTTAGTCTCGCAGAGTTGCAGTGTGCTGCGGTGAGCTGTCTTTGTGTGACTTGCTGAGGCCCATCTGTTACCACAGAGCTGTTCAACTGAGTTCTGCCACGCAGGATTATGTCATCCCGTTGACCTTCAAAATTGCTCATTCTTGCCTCTGATTAAGCCTGTGTACTTATACACTGACCCTCTGACCTCTCAGAAAGAAGAGATTAACGCGGAAAATTTGTCCGACTGTGTTTCGAGATGTACTGAAGCAAATGAACATACATTCTTTTGAAGAGCTTTTCTGTTTTCCCGTTGTAACATAGCAATAGTCATACACAGACCTCATTTTTCCATATGCTAGCAATATCAGGGCTCGGAGTTTCATTTGAATCTCATCCAATGCTGACATCAGCTTGGTAACCAAGCCAACATGATCACACATTAGCAGTAGGCCAGAGCACCACGGATTTATCTTATCAGTTAGGGCCAGCACCAATATAAAAATAGTCAGCAGTACAAGTTCAGATTGTAACGAGCTTCGTATTTCAAAGTGGTAATCTTCAGACAAATACTTACTCACTGTCATTTCTTCCATATTACTTGATTTTCCTCCCCTTGCATTAACAGCACCAGTTCTGCTAAGTGTTCCATGAAAAGTACACGCTCATAAACTGACGTTCTTGTACAAAAGGGCTACGCTTCACGTGACCCACAATCAAAATGAAGTCAACAGTACCAGGCACTTCTTTAATAGTCATGTGAAAAATGGCACGTTACTCAGCCAAGGCCACTTCTTTGGTTTGCGTCTTTGGTCTCTTTGAGCTTTGCTTTTCAGCTTTGATCTTTAAATTTCGTTCTAATTTGTTTGCACAGAGACATCACTCCATATTCACGCCATGTCCGATTCGTAATGATCCGTGTTATCCCAGCATGATTTCCCAATACTAGAATGGGCATCTTGTGATGCTACTGAATGCTTGGCTTTCTGTCTTCAATTGCCCCCATAAATGATTGATAGGGTTTAGCACAGGTGACCTAATCCCAATGATAATAATTACTCACTGAACACCTACATGCGCTGGAGAGTGCAAGAAGCCAACAGTTAATGTACTTTAGCAATGTTTATTTTACGTGATCTTCAGACATGCTATCAAAAAGTAGCACAAGCAAGCACTCTCACTGTCTTTCTTACTGGACTGTGGACTAGAAGGTCCGGGGTTCAAATGCAGTCTCTAGCTGCCACTGTTGGATATGTGAGCAAGACCTTAACCCACAATTACTTGGATTGTAAGATTGTATCTGTTGGACATCGCTCTGGATAAGGGCGTCTTTTAGATGAATATATGTGTCGAAAGAAGTGCTTCTACGTGCTGGTCTTACTCTTGCAAATGCCTTTGTGCTTGGGTTTTGACCATCCACACACTCTCCATTAAAGATTTAGATGCCATACATACAGTGGGGCAAAAAAGTATTTAGTCAGCCACTGATTGTGCAAGTTCTCTTGCGTAGAAAGATGAGAGATGTCTGTAATTTTCATCATAGGTACACTTCAACTATCTGAGACAAAATGAGAAAAAAAATCCAAGAAATCACATTGTAGGATTTTTAAAGAATTTAATTGTAAATCATGGTGGAAAATAAGTATTTGGTCAGTAACAAAAGTTCAACTCAATACTTTAACATAACCTTTGTTGCTAGTGACAGAGGTCAAACGTGCCTGCAAGTCTTCACCAGGTTTGCACACACTGTAGCTGGTATTTTGGCCCATTCCTCCATGCAGATCTCCTCTACAGCAGTGATGTTTTGGGGCAACACGGACTTTCAACTCCCTCCACTAATTTTCTATGAAGTTGAGGTCTGGAGACTGGCTACCCCACTCCAGGACCTTGAAATGCTTTTTATGGAGCTACTCCTTCATTGCCCGAGTGGTGTGTTTGGGTTCATTGTCATGCTGGAAGACTCAGCCATGTTCCATCTTCAATGCCCTCACTGATGGAAGGAGGTTTTGGCTTAAAATCTCACGATACATGGCCCCGTTTATTCTTCCCTTAACACGGATCAGTCGTTCTGTCCCCTTTGCAGAAAAACAGCCCCAAAGCATGATGTTTCCACCCCCATGCTTCACAGTAGGTATGGTGCAACTCCGCATTCTTCTTCCTCCAAACACGGAGAGTTGAGTTTTTACCAAAATGTTTCATCTGACCACATGATATTCTCCCAATCCTCTTCTGGGTCATCCATATGCTCTCTGGAAAACTGTCAGATGTGCCTGGACATGTTCTGGCTTAAGCAGGGGGGCACGCCTGGCACTGCAGGGTCTGAGTCCCTCTTGGCGTAGTGTGTTACTGATGGTAGCCTTTGTTTCTTTGGTCCCAGCTCTCTGCAGGTCATTCATCAGGTCCCTCCGTGTAGTTCTGGGATTTTTGCTCACCGTTCTTATGATCATTTTGACCCCATGGGATGAGATCTTGCGTGGAGCCCCAGATCGAGGGAGATTATCAATGGTCTTGTATGTCTTCCATTTTCTTACAATTGCTCCCACTTATTCACAATAACCTGCCTGCCTATTGTAGATTCACTCTTCCCAGCCTGGTGCAGGTCTACA
>JAJAGP010004527.1:10045-48190 GCA_025084515.1 Ancistrus triradiatus | reverse complement strand
ATCTGCATAGCAGTGGAAACTAATGCCATGTTTACGAATAGTGGCAGCATGTACAGAGAGAATAAAAGCGGGCCAAGCACTGACCCCTTAGGCACGCCATACGTCACTTTTGAGAGCTTAGACCTTAGATTATTTATATGAACAAACTGGTACCGGTCAGTTAAGTAGGATTTAAACGAAGAAAGTGCTAATCCCTTAATACCTACAGTATTTTCCAGTCTGTTTAGTAAAACATCATGATCTATAGTGTCAAATGCTGCACTTAAATCTAACAGAACAAGAAAAGAAACACATCCCTTATCTGAGGACATTAACAAGTCATTTAGTTCCCTAATTAATGCTGTTTCAGTACTATGATGGGGTCTGAAGCCAGACTGAATTGTTTCATAAATTTCATTCCTTTGGAGGTAACTGCAGTGCTGCTGATAGACGGCTTTTTTTAAGATTTTGGAGAGAAACAGTAGATTTGAAATTGGTCTATATTTAGATATCACACAATGGTCAAGATTGGCTTTTTAAATCAGTGGTTTGATAACGCCACACTTAAAGGATTTGGGCACATAACCAAAATTAAGGGATGAATTTAAAATAACTAACAGTGGCTCTATAATACTAGGTATTACTTCTTTGAGTAAATGTGTAGGAATTGGATCTAATAAACATGTTGATGACTTAGACGAGCTGATCACTGCGGATAGTTCAGTATTAGTAATTGGGGTAAAAGATTCTAATCTTTATTTACAGCTAATTGAACAGATGTCTTCAATATTGCTGCATCTGGAAGGTTGCTGAATAGTTTGGTGATGTGATGAGCATTGAATTTGATGCCTGATGTTTTCTATCTTATCATTAAAGAAAGTCATGAAATCATTACTGTTTAAATTACACAGAATGGGAGAATCACTTTCTGTGGGTTTTTTTGTTAATTTGGAGACTGTATTAAAGAGAAATCTTGGATTATTCTTATTTTTCTCTATGATTGAGGAGAAGTATGCAGCTTTAGCTTTAGTAAGGGCATGCTTATACTCTGTCATGCTGTCCCTCCAATCAATCTTAAACACCTCCAATTTACACCTCCAATGTTCTTTGCTTTAAGGTACGGGTGTGGTCATTACACCATGGTGCTAGCCTTTTTTCCTTAATGCTTTTGACCCTAGCAGGAGCAATTGTGTCCAGGGTTGAGCGAAGCACACATTCTAATTGGTCATTTACACACTCAAGATGATTGATCTCCGTAGGTGTATTAAATTTCAAGTTTGGTAGGTTTTTAATAAACGCAGCTGGAGTAGCAGATGTGATAGTGCGCTTGGTGTGATAATGAGGCAGAAGGATTTTATTTATTAGAGATAGCTCAAATACAAAAAGATAGTGATCTGAAATCGTATCACTTTGCGGGAAAATATCAAGGTTATCTATATTGATACCAAATGTTAATATTATATCTAAAGTATGATTACAACGGTGGGTTGGTCCCATCACATTCTGAGTGATACCCATAGATTCTAAGACGGACTCGAAAGCAATTTTAAGTGAATCCTGCTCATTGTCGACGTGAATATTTAAATCACCTGCAATTAAAGCCTTATCTGTTGACAGTAGTAAGCAGGAAAGAAAGTTAGCAAATTCCTGAAGAAATTCTGAATAGGGACCAGGAGGAAGGTGAATAGTGCTAAGCTGAAAAGAGTGTGGATTTGACTTCCATAATGATGGATCACTCACATTAAGAATCAGTACTTCAAAAGAATTAACCTTGTAATCGGATTTAGTAGTAACACCTAACTCTTTGTCAAAAATTGTGGCTATGCCTCCCCCCCGACCATTAGGACGAGGGCGGTGAGCATGACTGTATCCAGGAGGTGAGATTTCATTTAAGGCTAAATATTCATCAGGTCTAATCCAAGTTTTAGTGAGACAGAGCATGTAAGCATTTATCAGTGATTATTTCATTTACAATCACTGCTTTGTTTGTAAGTAATCTAATGTTAAGTAATCCTAGCTTTAGTCTAAGGTTGTTATTTCTTTGGGAGCTATCTGTGTTTATACTAATGAGGTTATTAAAACAGACTTTTTGAGATCATTTACGTTTAGGGCAGATGCAGATAACAGACACAGTTTAAATAATGTGGGTTCTGGGTGACGGTGCATGGCTACCAGCAGACAGTTGGTTAAGCCGGTCTGTCTGCTGCCTGACCCCTGCTCTGGATAGTCAGCCCCTAACCAATCGGGCCATAAGACTATGGGCAATGCTACACTTGGCATCAGTGATTGACATGGCATCAGTGATTGTTAATAAACACTGTGCTCTTAATCAATAACTAATTACATTTTCTGTTTTCTCTCCGAGCTGTGTTCCGGCAGTTCCGGCCCCACACATGATGTTCATCTGATGGACCTCCACTGTGCATAATTCACATTTTATTCGACCATGACTCCATGACTTTAGTTCGCTCTTAGATTTATCAAGGAGGTTGGGTCCCTTTTTGAGTCTTGGTCCTCCCAAGGTTTCTTCCTAGAACTAGGGAGTTTTTCCTTGCCACTGTCGCCCTAGGCTTGCTTAATTTGGGATTGGACGTAGTTATTAGGAGATAATCTAAACTTGTAAAGTTGCTTTGAGACAATGCTCCATTGTAAAAAGCGCTATATAAATAAATCTGACTTGACTTGTTGCAGGAGATGAGATGAGAGCTCTTTCAACACTCTGCTCAGTGGGTGCATCACCGAGGAGGGTAAACCTGTTGAACATGTGAACAGGTAAAGGAAGCCACAGCAGGCTAACAGGCAGAGAGTGGTTATTGTCAGGTTGCATTACTGTCAAGTGAAGGAGAACATTATAAGTGAAGCATGCTTAAGAAGAGGTAATTTGGAATTCCTTTGTCACCCTATTGCTATCTACCGTGGGGCAAAAAATATTTAGTCATGGTTTCACGTTAGCCTCTGTGGCTTCATGCTAACTTCTGTTGTTTATGTTAGCTTCTGCAGCTTCATGCTAACTTCAGTGGTTTCACGTTAGCCTCCGAAGATTCACACTAATCTCCGCGGTTTCCTGTTAGCTTCTGCAGCTTTATGCTAACCTCCGTGGTTCATGTTAGCCTCCGCGGCTTCACACTAACCTCCGTGGTTTCACGCTAACCTTTGTGGTTTCTTGTTAGCCTCTACGGCTTCATGCTAACCTCCATGGTTCACGCTAAATTCCTTTGTCACCCTATTGCTATCTACAGTGGGGCAAAAAATATTTAGTCAGCCACTGATTGTACAAGTTCATCTCCTTAGAAAGATGAGAGAGGTCTGTAATTTTCATCATAGGTACACTTCAACTATGAGAGACAAATTGAGAAAAAAAATCCAGGAAATCACATTGCAGGATTTTTAAATAATAAAATTTTAAATTATGGTGGAAAATAAGTATTTGGTCAATAAGAAAAGTTCAATTCAATACTTTGTAACATAACCTTTGTTGCCAATGACAGAGGTCAAACGTTTCCTGTAAGTCTTCACCAGGTTTGCACACACTGTAGCTGGTATTTTGGAGTATTCCTCCATGCAGATCTCCTCTACAGCAGTGATGTTTTGGGGTTGTCGCTGGGCAACACGAACTTTCAACTCTCTCAGACAAATTATCTAGGGGGTTGAGGTCTGGAGATTGGCTAGGCCCAGGGACCGAGGGACTCCAGGGCCTTGAAATGCTTTTTACGGAGCCACTCCTTTGTGTTTGGGATCATTGTCATGCTGGAAGACCCAGCCAAGTTCCATCTTCAGTGCTCTCACTGATGGAAGGAGGTTTTGTTTTAAAATCCCACGATACATGGTCCCTTTCATTCTTTCCTTAACACGGATCAGTCATCCAGTCCCCTTTGCAGAAAAACTGCCCCAATGCATGATGTTTTCACCACAATGCTTCACAGTAGGTATGGTGTTCTTGGGATGCAACTCGGCATTCTTCTTCCTCCAAACATGACGAGTTGAGTTTTTACCAAAAAGTTCTATTTTGGTTTCATCTGACGACATGATATTCTTTTAATCCTGTTCTGGATCATCCATATGCTCTCTGGCAAACTTGAGACAGGCCTGGACATGTACTAGCTTAAGCAGGGGAACATGCTTGACACTGCAGGATCTGAGTCCCTCTCGGTGTAGTGTGTTACTGATGGTGGCCTTTGTTACTCTGGTCCCAGCTCTGTGAAGGCCATTCATCAGGTCTCTCCGTGTAGTTCTGAGATTTTTGCTCACCGTTCTCATGATCATTTTGACCCCACGGGATAAGATCTTATGTGGGGTCCCAGATCAAGGGAGATTATCAATGGTCTTGTATGGCTTCCATTTTCTTGTTCTCCCACAGTTGATTTATTCACACCAACCTGCTTGCCTATTGTAGATTCACTCTTCCCAGCCTGGTGCAGGTTTACAATTTTTTGAAAGAGCACAACCTTGCCAAGTTACATGCCGAAGATGGAAGGGGGGGTCAGAGAATTCCATTGTTTAGAATTGCTGCCATTGAAGCTGAATATAGAAGATGGATCCAGGAAATAACCCTGGAGCAAAAAAACTAATTTCTGCTGGATGTAGAACATGTAATTCCATTCCAGTGTGTCAAAAGCCTTCTCTGCGTCAATGGACCCAGCTAATCTCCATGGTTTCACGTTAGCCTCTGTGGCTTCATGCTAACTTCTGTTGTTTATGTTAGCTTCTGCAGCTTCATGCTAACTTCAGTGGTTTCACGTTAGCCTCCGAAGATTCACACTAATCTCCGCGGTTTCCTGTTAGCTTCTGCAGCTTTATGCTAACCTCCGTGGTTCATGTTAGCCTCCACGGCTTCACACTAACCTCCGTGGTTTCACATTAGCCTCCGCAGTTTCACGCTAACCTTTGTGGTTTCTTGTTAGCCTCTACGGCTTCATGCTAACCTCCATGGTTCACGCTAAATTCCGTGATTTCACGTTAGTCTCAGAGGTTTCACTCTAACCTTTGTGGTTTTACGTTAGCCTCCGTGGCTTCACGCTAACCTCCGTGGTTTCACCTTAGCCTCCACAGCTTCTTGCTTAACTCCACGGTTCATGTTAGCCTCCGTGACTTCACGCTAACCTCCATGGTTTCACATTAGCCTCTGTGGCTTCATGTTAACCTTCGTGGTTTCACGTTAACTTCCACGGCTTCACGCTAACCTCCGTGGTTTCACGTTACCGAGAGGCCTGTCCAGAGGTCATCTGCTCCAAGAGGCCTCTCCAGAGGCCGTCCACTCCTGAGAGGTCTGTCCAGAGCCTGTTCGCTCCTGAGAGGCCTATCCAGAGGTCTGTCCGTTCCTGTGAGTCTCTCTCAGAGGATGTTCAGAACATGTCACCTCTCCCTGAGGATGTCCAGAGCTCATCACCTCTCCCTGAGGACGTCCAGAGCGTGTCGCTTTTCCATGAGGATGTACAGAGCACGTTGTCCCTCCCGGAGGATGTCCTGCCCGTTTTCTGTTCTGAGGACGCCTGTCTTGATATTTGTTCTGAAGATGTCTGTTCTGGGTCCTCCCTGAGGACATTTGCTCCTGTGCCAAAGACTTCCCCTTCTGTGCCATGCTCAGGACATCTGCTCCTGCTCTGTGGACTTCTGTTTTCGAGCCTGATCCCCAAAAGTATTAGGATGCATACTCACATGTGGCCAAAAGTAGTGGGACACACCCTCACGTGGCTAAAAGTATTACGACGCCCACCCACACACGGCCAAATGTATTGGGACGGACACCCACATGCGGCCAAAAGTATTGGGATGCTCACCCACAAAGACAGAAGTACCGGAGCACACACCCACACATGGCCAAAAGTACTGGGACAAAAGCCACATTCTTTGTACTTGCCATATTTCAAGCACTGTTGTAGTTCGTTCAGGAAATGCAGATCTAATTATTATACAGTGTTTGAAAAGCACTATATATTGTTATCCCTCATACTTCTTCTTCTTATTATTGTTATTATAATTATTTTTATTATAATTACAATTATTATTATTATTATTATTGCTCTCACATGGGATGTATTATTGCTCTCAACCACCTATCAACACCATAGCAACCACCTGGGATGTCATAGCAGTCACCTAGCAACACCACAGCAACCACCAGGGATACCTTTGCAACCACCTTGCAACACCATAGCAATCACCTGGGATGCCTTAGCAACTACTTAGCAACACCTTGGCAACCACCTAGGACACCATAGCAGCCACCTAGCAATGCCATAGCAACCACCTGACACACTATAGCAACTGTCTAGCATCTATCTAGCAACACCATAGCAACCATCTGGGATAAGTTAGCAACCACCTACTGACACTATACCAACTGTCTAGCATCACCTGGGACACCATAGCAACCGCCTAGCAACACCGTTCTTTCCATTTGCCACAATTCAAGCACTAGTGTAGTTCCTTCAGGAAATGCAGATCTAGTTATTATTGTTGGTTCTTCTTCTTCCACACATTTCTGCAATTAATACAGCTTGAACCGCTTAATGTACAGACACGGTTCAAACACTGTTATGCAGTGCTGTTATTGCACTATGTGGTGTGCTATGTCTTTTGAAGTCGATCCAATTTATTGTTTTTAGTAAATTTAAGTTGAAAAATGTAAAATCTCCCATAGAAATGCATTGGCGGAATGTTCAGATTCAAATTTCAACTGACAAAGCTCAAATTTTAACTGAAATTGATGATGTCACCACAGAGCACTTGGTGATCTTCTTACACATAAAAATATAAAAGTATTGGGAAACACCCCTGTGTGCGGTCAAAAGTGTTCGGACACATCCCAGCATCAGGAAAAAGTATTGGGACACATCCCACATGAGGCCAATTTTATTGGCACACAAGCTATATTCTTATTGTTTGTGACATTTCAAGCACTGTTGTAGGTCCTTCAGGAAAGCAGCTCTAGTTAGCAGTTCTTTTTCTTCCACACATTTCTGCAATTAATACAGCTCGGACCGCTTAACATACAGGCATGGTTCAACCACCACTGTGTAGATAATCATGCTGTACGGTGTGCTACCTATTTTTGGACTCAGTCCAATTTATGGTTTTTATTAGATTTAAGTTTGAATATTAAAAATCTAGAAATAGAAATGCTTTGACTGAATGTTCAGTTAAAATTTTTAACTGACAAAATTCTAATTTTAAAACATTAAAATTATTGCAACATGCCCCCAACACACCATCACACCACCAAACACACCATCAAAAATATTCAGACCTGCACTCAGCCAGTCATTGTGACACTCCCCCACATGTGGGACATGCCTCCGTAAGCATCCAAAAGTTTCAGGACATACCTCCAACTGCCAAAATATTCACACATGCCCCCACACATGGTCAAAAGTATTAGGATGCAAACCAGCTTGTGGCCAAAAGTATTAGGACACAAAACTGCATGCGGCCAAAAGTTTTGGGACAAAATCCACAGTCTTTCTACTTGCTACATTTCAAGTGCTGTTGTAGTTCCTTCAGGATCTGTAGATCTAGTTACACAGTGCTTAAAAAGCACTGTATATTTGTTATCTCTCATACTTCATCTTCTTATTAGAATTTTCTTCTTCGCATTAATACATTAATACATTTCTGCGATTAATACATCGTACAGACACGGTTCAAAGTGTGAAGTATGGCGTGCCTCAGGGGTCAGTGCTTGGCCCGCTTTTATTCTCTCTGTACATGCTGCCACTAGGCTTAGTTATTCGTAAACATGGCATTAGTTTCCACTGCTATGCAGATGATACACAGCTGTACATATCAGCCAAACCTAATGACAGCCTTACAATCAACAAATTTGAGAACTGTGTAAAGGAAATAAAGGATTGGATAGAAACACCATTGTGTAGATAATCATATTGTGTGGTGTACTATTTTTGGAGTTGATCTGATTTATTGTTTTTAATAGATTTAAGTTTAAATATTAAAAATCTCCCATAGAAATGCACTGACAGAATGTTCAGTTTCAAATTTCAAATGACAAAATAAAAATTTTAACTGATATTTATGTCACCACAGAGCTCTCAGTGAGACTCAGTGGCCTGTTGTTACATCTGCTATGTACAGTCACAACACACACATGCACACACCACACATATAAACAGACCATACACACTCTACCAATTGCATTGCGCGTGCACACACACACATGGCCACACACACAGACAGAGACAAAAACAAAATAATTTAAATGATCATTATAACAAAAGAAAACTTTGGGCCGTAACAGGGCTCAAAGGATTACATTCATGTTAGTACAGCACTTTTGAGACAAATACTGTATTTGTATCTGTATCACTGCTGTGGGTATGTAACAAATCATAATTTGAGGCAATACAATTTGAGCCTTAATAACACAGTGGATTAAAAGTTCATGTTAACTGCAACCTGTATTCTTCAGCACTCAATTCCTGTTTTGCTTTGGGATGGCTCTTATAAACTAACCTTTTTAGGACCCATGTGGACTTTTTTGCACATGCTCTGTGATAGTCTCAGAGTTCAGTTTAAAATGCAGAGAGCATCATGAAGACCAAGGAACACACCAGGCAGGTCAAAGATGTGGAGAAGTTTAAAGCCGGATTTGGATACAAAAAGATTTCCCAAGCTTTAAACATCTCAAGGAGCACTGTGCAAGCGATCATATTGAAATGGAAGGAGTATCAGACCACTGCAAATCTACCAAGACCCGGCCATCCCTCTAAACTTTCAGCTCAAACAAGGAGAAGACTGATCAGAGATGCAGCAAAGAGGCCCATGATCACTCTGGATGAACTGCAGAGAGCTACAGCTGAGGTGGGAGACTCTGTCCATAGGACAACAATCAGTCGTACACTGCACAAATCTGGCCTTTATGGAAGAGTGGCGAGAAGAAAGTCATTTCTCAAAGATATCAATAAAAAGTTTGCCACATGCCACCTGGGAGACACACCAACCATGTGGAAGAAGGTGCTCTGGTCAGACTAACTTTTTGGCCACAATGAAAAACGTTATGTTTGGCGTTAAAGCAACACAGCTCATCACCCTGAACAAACCATCCCCACTGTCAAACACAGTGGTGGCAGCATCATGGTTTGGGCCTGCTTTTCTTCAGCAGGGACAGGGAAGATGGTTAAAATTGATGGGAAGATGGATGGAGCCAAATACAGGACCACTGTGGAAAAAAACCTGTTGGAGTCTTCAAAAGACTTGAGACTGGGACGGAGATTTATCTTCCAACAAGACAATGATCCGAAACATAAAGCAAAATCTACAATGGAGTGGCTCACAAATAAACATATTCAGGTGTTAGAATGGCCAAGTCAAAGTCCAGACCTGAATCCAATCGAGAATCTGTGGAAAGAGCTGAAAACTGCTCTTCACAAACGCTCTCCATCCAACCTCACTGAGCTCGAGCTGTTTTGCAAGGAAGAATGGGCAAAAATTTCATTCTCTTTATGTGCAAAACTGATAGAGACATACCCCAAGCGACTTGCACCTGTAATCGCAGCAAAAGATGGCGCTACAAAGTATTAACGCAAGGGGGCTGAATAATTTTGCACACCCCACTTTTCAGTTTTTTATTTCTAAAAAAAGTTTAAAATATCCAATAAATTTTGTTCCACTCACGATTGTGTCAGGATGGGGATGTAGCTCAGTGGTAGAGCGCATGCTTTGCATGTATGAGGTCCGGGGTTCAATCCCCTGCGTCTCCACTTAACTGTTCTTGTAAGGGTCATTCAGAAGAACAATTGCAGTTTCTTAACCAGTGACTGACTTATGGTTAGACCTCATTTGGGACTGTGGTAGCCTAGCGGGTAAGGTACTGGACTCTGGACCAGAAGGTCCAGGGTTCAAATCCCACCTCTGCCAAGCTGCCACTGTTGGGTCCTTGAGCAAGACCCTTAACCCACAACTGCTTGGACTGTAAGATTGTACCAATTGTAAGTCGCTCTGGATAAGGGCGTCTGCTAAATGCTGTAAATGTAAATGTGTCCCACCTGTTGTTGATTCTTCACAAAAAATTACAATTTCATATCTTTATGTTTAAAGCCTGAAATGTGGCAAAAGGTTGAAAAGTTCAAGGGGGCCGAATACTTTTGCAAGGCGCTGTAAATAGAATTAATAGAGGGTATTGAACTTTGCTACAGTGAGACTATGCCCTCTAAGGGAACTTTCCAGACCTGGTACCCCAAATACGGCCAACACTGGATCAACTTTGATCATGTAGTTCAAGATATCAGACAAGGCTTTAAATATAGCAATTAAAAAAGTTAATTCATTTTGGCCATGGCCAAAACAAGTGCCCCAGCATGGTAGGAAATACCCCACAATGATCACACAAAGGATTTATATTGGATACATTTTAGATAGTTTAACATTTGACAGATGAAGCTGATGCAGGACCCTGAACTGTATAAGATCATCACACTGGTACAAATAGATGCTGAGAATACTGCTGCCTGTATCTCTTTCCAGTGCTCCTGTGTTAAGACAATGCCCAAATCCTTCTCCCAAGCAGATTTTTAAAAATCTAGGGACCTGTCTAGTTGGTCAGAAATGTGGTCATAGATACAGTGAGGCAAAAAAGTATTAAGTCATCCACTGATTGTGCAAATTCTCCTACTCAGAAAGATGAGAGAGGTCTGTAATTTTCATCATAGGTACACTTCAACTATGAGAGACAAAATGAGAAAAAAAAATGCAGAAAATCACATTGTAGGATTTTTAAAGAATTTAATTGTAAATCATGGTGGCAAATAAGTATTTGTTTACCCACAAACAAGCAAGATTTCTGGCTCTCACAGACCTATCAAGTCAAGTCAGATCTATTTATAAAGTGCTTTTTACAATGGAGCATTGTCTCAAAGCAACTTTACAAAGTTTAGATTATCTCCTAATATCTACATCCAATCCCAAATTGAGAAAGCCTAGGTAAAAACTCCCTAAGTGTTATGAGGAAGAAACCTTGGGAGGACCAAGACTCAAAAAGGGACCCAACCTCCTTTTGCGGCGTAGATGGTAAATCTAAGAATGAAACTAAAGTCATGGAGTCAAACTTCAAATAGAATGTGAGATATGCACATCGGCATTAAGTGGCCTGGGTATGATGGAGCTGGAGCTGATGTAACTTCTTATTTAAGAAGCTATTCTGTCCTCCACTCATTACCTAGTATTGTATTAATGGCACCTGTTTGACCTCATTATCTGTTTAAAAGACACCTGTTTACAGCCTCAAACAGTCAGACTCCAAACTCAACCATGGCCAAGACCAAAGAGCTTGTCGAAGGACACCAGTAAGAAAATTGAAGACCTGCACCAGGCTGGGAAGAGTGAATCTACAATAGGCAAACAGGTTGGTGTGCATAAAATAACTGTGGAAGCAATTGTAAGAAAATGGAAGACATACAACACTATTGATAATCTCCCTCGATCTGGGACCCCACGCAAGATCTCATCCCATGGGGTCAAAATGATCATGAGAGCGGTGAGCAAAAATCCCAGAACTACACGGAGGGACCTGATGAATGACCTGCAGAGAGCTGGGACCAAAGTAACAAAGGCTACCATCAGTAACACACTACACTGAGAGGCACTCAGATCCTGCAGTGCCAGGTGTGTCCCCTGCTTAAGCCAGTTCATGTCCAGGACTGTCTGAAGTTTGACAGAGAACATATGGATGACCCAAAAGAGGATTAAGAGAATATCATGTGGTCAGATGAAACCAAAATAGAACTTTTTGGTAAAAACTCAACTCGTGTCATGATTTGCAAGAAGAAGAATGCTGAGTTGCATCCCAAGAACTCCATACCTACTATGAAGCATGGGGGTGGAAGCATCATGCTTTGGGGCTGTACAGGACGACTGATCCATGTTAAGGGAAGAATGAACGAGGCCATGTATCGTCATATTTCAAGCCAAAACCTCCTTCCATCAGTGAGAGCATTGAAGACGGAACATGGCTGGGTGTTCCAGCATGACAATGATCTCAAACACACCACTCAGGCAACAAAGGAGTGGCTACATAAAAAGCATACCCTAACCCTAACCCAGCCCCAAAACATCACTGCTCTAGAGGAGATCTGCATGAAGGAATGGGCCAAAATACCAGCTACAGTGTGTGCAAACCTGGTGAAGACTTAAAGGAAAAGTTTGACCTCTGTCATTGCCAAGAAAGGTTATGTTACAAATTATTGAGTTGAAGTTTTTTGTTATTGATCAAATATTATTTTCCACCTTAATTTACAATGAAATTGTTTAAAAATCCAATAGTGTGATTTCCTGGATATTTTTTTCCCTCTTTTTGTCTTTTATAGTTGAAGTGCACCTATGATGAAAATTACAGACCTCTCTCATCTTTCTAAGTAGAAGAACTTGCACAGTCAGTGGCTGACTAAATACTTTTTTGCCCCACTGTATAGTTTTGTCCCTAAAGCCTTTAATCTGTGCTCTTGATCTGTTATCTACTACTTCTTCAAACAGGGTTTACGCTTATTATTGGCAGATACAGGGGGTCCTTGACTTACGATGTTGATCCGTTCCTACATCGTGTCGTAAACTGATTTTCGTTGTAATTTGAAACATACGTACATACTGTACGTAAGTAACATATTGTAAGCACTTATCCTATCCTAACACCTATCCTAACACAGTAATTATCAAAAAACGAGCCGCATAACCGTGTATTCTTCCGCCGCGCACACCAAACACGAAGTTTGCGGTACGACGTTTACGACGCAAAACCACTTAAGTTGAAACAAGGCTTTATACAGTAAATGAGAGATGTGTCGTAACCACGAAACACCGTAACTCGGGACTGACGTAACCCGAGGACCTCCTGTATTGTTAAACTTGTTAATCAGTGTCTTCAGCTGAGAATATTTTCTACAAATTCTTACAAAAGCAGTTGTCAAGCCTTTGTTGAAGAACAGAAATCTTGATTCCTCTGTGCCTAATAATTACATGCTAATCTTTAATCTTCCATTTCTTGGCAAAATTGCTAAAACGTAGTGTCAATCCAGTTAAATAATTATCTCAATGTTAATCATCTTAACGGAAAAAATCAATCTGGTTTCAGGACTTGTCATAGCCCTCAAACTGCACACTAAGTAACAACAGAGACATTGGCAATGTGCAGTGTTCGGCTAGATTTAAATGGTACTTTTTTATTACAGTTGACCATGAAATTCTACTTCAGCAGCTACAAAAATGCATGGACTTCACTGGCCTTGAACTGGTTTCAATCATATTTAAGTGGTTGTGACTAGGGATATCACGGAAATTGATACTTCGGTACCAAGTTGATACCAAAATTCAGAAAATGTTATGGTTCTTGTTGTCTGTGGTACCCAAGCATTACAGATCTCCCAAATCACATGAGGGTGCATAATAAGCCTCCACATGTAGATGCAAATGGAAGAAGAATGCTACATCAACAACAACAACAACATGTGTTAGGGATGTATGGAATAGTATGGAACCCAAGGAGGCAGGGTGGACACTGGAGGATGCGGGAACTGTGGAGGAATGGAGGTCCAAGGAAGCGACCAGCTTGAGTAATGAAACGTGAAAGGTCGGGTGAACGTGCATATGTCTCGGAAGTTTTTTTGGGGGCTAATTACCTGCTCTATCTTGAACGGACTGATGAAATGGGGTGCCAGCTTCCTGGATTCAACGTGGAGGGGGATGTCCCATACCGAGAGCCAGACAGATTGTCAAGGGGAGTATTTGGGCGCCAGCCTCCAGTGGCGGTTGGCGGAGCACTGGGGGTTGCTGCAGGTCTTGAAGAGTTCTGTCCTGATTGTTCTCCACATCTTCAGGCAATGGCGCATGTAGTGGTGGACAGAAGGGACTGCCAGATCCGTCTCAAAGTTGCTGAAGAGTGGAGGTTGGTATCCCAGAGAGGCCTCAAAGGGGGAGAGGTCCGTGGCCGAGTTGGTCAGGGAGTTATAGGCATATTCAGCCCAGCTCATATAACAACTCCACTTGGCGGGGTTTCAAGCAGTCATGTAGCACATAGTGGCTTCCACCTCCTGGTTGACCCTTTTGACCTGCCCATTGATCTGTGGGTGAAAGCCCAACGTGAGGCTGGCTGTAGCCCAGATGGCTTAACAGAAAGCCCTCCACATCTGGGATGTGAACTGAGGCCCCCGGTGCGAGACTATGTCACTGGGAATGCCGTGGGTCTTGAAGACTGGATTGAACTCTGCTGTTTCCAGAGCCGTGGGGAGTTTGGGCAGAGCTACTAGGCGGATGGCCTTGGAGAATTGGTTGACAATAGTGAGGATAACCGATTTGCCATCAGACTCAGGGAGCCCGGTCATGAAGTCCACAGAGATGTGGGTCCAGGGATGACTGGGGACCAGGAGAGGCTGCAGGAGTCTGGCAGGAGGCAGTTGGGAGGATTGTTGTGGGCGCAGGTGGACAGGCGGTCATGTATTCCTTGGTATCCAAATTCATATAGGGCCACCAGAAGTATCTCCGGAGCAAGGAGAGTGTACGACATGTCCCAGGATGGTAGGCGACCTTGGATCTTGGACTTCCTGAGAGTCCTTAGGAAATACAACCTAGACTCCAACCTGCTGCTGACCTTCTACCGCTCGTCCATCGAGAGCCTGCTGACATACTGTATCACAGCATGATATGGCAGCTGCACGGTGGAAGACAGGAAGAGGCTTCAGAGAGTGGTAAAGTCAGCACAGGAGATCATCGGCCACCCTCTCCCCTCCCTGATGGACATTTACACCTCACGCTGCATCAGCAAAGCACATACCATCATCAAGGACTACTCCCACCCTGGCTTCGGTCTGTTTGATTTGTTGCCCTCAGGGAAGAACAAGAATAAGAATAAGAATCAGAATAAGAATCAACAGACTCAAGAACAGTTTTTTCCCGAAAGCCATAACCACACTAAATTCATACATGCACTGACCTTTAGTCCAATCTCCACACATCATCTACATGTTACATGGTGCACAGTGGCCGCTAGTGGCCACTGTTTATCCCCAGTGCGGTCTACTACCTCCCCAGCAGTCTGGGGATTCCGCCAAGCTGACAGTAGAGGCCAGTATTGGTTCAGCTTTGGTTCGGGATCCTCAGAACATGCGATCGTGCCTGTGTCACTTGATTACGGCACGATTGCACACACCTGTCAGTGGCTCTATTTAAGAGCTTTGTTTGGCACTGACAGGCGTCGCACCATCGCCTTCCACCCTATTGATTCCCGTGGCGTCTATGCCAGGTTTTTGCTGTGCTTAGGGACGCTACGGTTTTTTGTGTTTAAGAGACTTTCGGGGGTCTCTTTCGTGCTGTCGCTTCGTTACGGTCGGTGTTAGGGACTTTGGTAGACTGGGCCCGCTTTAGGGGCTCAGCCGGAGTACGAATCTGGAGATTCGGAGGTAATCCAGGGCGTAGATTTAGTGTAGGGTCAGAACCGGCCTGTAATTGCGCCTTTGCCCGTTCTCCGCTCCGGCGTTTTGTGGTGCGCTTGCCCCGGCGTTGCACGCCCACGCGTGTCCCTCGCCCCTACCGCCTCACTCTGTGCTTCTCAGCCTCGGATCTGAGCGGCAGGCCTGTGCCCCGCTCCTGTCCGTTTTAAGCACGTCCGATTCATGCTGTGGTATGCACACAGAACTGTGAATTGCATCGTGTTGCTTCTGAGATTGTAAACACAGTCTCTGAAGCCCGCACAGCGCGTCACCGCTCTCACGCTAAGACTGCGTGGCTACGTTCAAGGCAGTCCTCATTCGGTGTTGAGAGCGATTCAGGGAGAGAGCTCATTCGCCGATTGCACGGGGCTCAGCTCGTGACACTGAGCACTTTTGGCTTGTTGGTTTCAGCTCTCTCTCTCAGTGCTATCTGGCGCCGTACTATATTTCCTTTCCCCGATTATAGTATTAGTTACCATTCGTTTTCATTAGTACTTCGCGTTTCTATTCCCAGGCGCCTCGAGCGCTGATCTCAGCCTTGTTCCATGCAGAGACCCCCTCAACGAATCACGTCAGCGCATTTAGACGCTTCGTGCGCTGTGCTCTGCCTTACTTTAAGAATGTTTTAAGTTATTAAGAATGCAAAACATGTCGATCTACTGGGCCCGTATACGGGCCCGCTAGGGGCGCTTCTGCAAAATCTGCGGCAATTAGCTAAGAAGCAGATTTGTTTTGTTAAACACGTCAGTGCATTGAAACACTTGGCGCTTCGTGCGCTGCGCTCTGCTTTACTTTAAGAAGCAGATTTCTTCTGTTAACCACGTCAGTGTATTTAAAACATTTCCCGCTTCGTGCGCTGTGCTCTGCTTCACTTTAATAGGCAGATTTCTTTTGTTAAACACGTCAGTGCATTGAAACACTCGGCGCTTCGTGCGCTGCGCTCTGCCTTACTTTAAGAAGCAGATTTGTTTTGTTAAACACGTCAGTGCATTGAAACACTTGGTGCTTCGTGCGCTGCGCTCTGCTTTACTTTAAGAAGCAGATTTCTTCTGTTAACCACGTCAGTGTATTTAAAACATTTCCCGCTTCGTGCGCTGTGGCTCTGCTTCACTTTAATAGGCAGATTTCTTTTGTTTAACCACGTCAGTGCATTGAAAACACTCGGCGCTTCGTGCGCTTGCGCTCTGTCTTACTTTAAGAAGCAGATTTCTTTTGTAAAACACGTCAGTTGCATTGAAACACTTGGTGCTTCGTGCGCTGCGCTCTGCTTTACTTTAAGAAGCAGATTTCTTCTGTTACCACGTCAGTGTATTTAAAACACTTCCCGCTTCGTGCGCTGATCGCTGCTCAGCTTTAAAAGGCAGGCAACATCTGTTTAACCACGTCAGTGTATTTTAAAACACTCCCCGCTTCGTGCGCTGATCGCTGCTCAGCTTTAAAAGGCAGGCAACCTCTGTTAACCATGTCAGTGTATTTAAAAACACTCCCCGCTTCGTGCGCTGATCGCTGCTCAGCTTTAAGGGCAGGCTTCATTGGTCGAAGCGCGTCAGTTGTATAATACGCTGCCGCGCTTCGTGCCTTCGGCAGGTGGCTGTACCCCGCCTCTCGCTGCCCCTGTAGGCGCGGTTGTGAGCTTTGTGTGTGCGCGCCTGCTCACAGATTCGGCAGTTTCGCTGACACACACAAGTCTCACTTTATTCTTTATCTGTAGTTTATTTGTATTTCATTAATTATTGTTTCATTCATTTCACTCATTTCAGTTCATTACTACCATCTGGAGCTGACTGCTATTGGGTCCTAATATCCCTTTCTTTTGCTTTTCACGATTCGCCATCGTGTTCTCTTGGCGAACCGTAACACTACATCCATTAGTAACATACACATTCCACTATTATGCAACATTTCTATAATGTGGAATAACACTACACTCACTATGTGCAATTTACATTTACATTTACATTTACAGCATTTAGCAGACGCCCTTATCCAGAGCGACTTACAATTAATACAGTCTTACAATCCAAGCAATTGTGGGTTAAGGGTCTTGCTCAAGGACCCAACAGTGGCAGCTTGGCAGAGGTGGGATTTGAACCCTGGTCCATAGTCCAGTACCTTACCCGCTAGGCTACCACAGTCCTGCAATACTGGACTATGTGCAATTTAACTGTATATTAGTAACTGTATTTTAGTAACTGTATTTTAACAGTATCTATTTATTACTACCTCTGACTGCACCGTTTTGCACATTTCTTTCTCTGTGTCGTATTTTTCGTATGTGTTGCACTGTAAGAAGTGCCTTTAATCTCGTTGTACATAAGTATAGTGACAATAAAGGCATTCTTTTCTATTCTATCTGTGAGCCCAAAGGAAGGTGGTGGGCCTGACTGAGGTGGGCACATACAGGCACCCAGGAGGACCACCTCTGGGCTCAGGTTCTTTGCCCTGCACCTGTTCAACCGCTTCACAGACTACCCACAATAACCGGGCCATGAGGCGGTCTGAAGGAAGGATGGTGTTAGTGGGCTCGAAGGACTCTTCCGACGAGAACTGGCGAGAAAGAGTGTCTGGCTTAATATTGAGCGAGCCAGGTCTGTAGGTCAAGGTGCCCATCGAGCCTGCCGTGAGTTGAGTCTCTTAGCTGTCTGGACATAGGCCAAATTTTTATGGTCCGTTCAGACTATAAATGGCTGCTCAGAGTCCTCCAGCCAGTGCCTACACTCTTCTAGAGCCAATTTGACTGCCAGTAGTTCCCGGTTGCCAACGTCATAATTGACTACTGCCAAGGAGAGGCGGCGAGAGAAAAAGGCAGAGGGGTGCAGTTTGTTGTCTGGGCCATGGTACTGAGAGAAGTCTGAGGCATCGACCTCAACAATGAATTGCCAGTTAGGATCGGGTTGGACGAGAACCCGAGCAGAGGTGAACAGGTTTTTGAGTTTCCAGAAGGCCTTGTCAGCCTCAGCAGTCCAGTGGAAGGAGATCTTGGAGGAGGTCAACTGGGTTAAAGCCGCCGCCACCTTGCTATAATCCCTGATGAACCGGCGGTAGAAATTCGTGAAGCTGAGGAAGCTCTGTAGTTCCTTGTGCCCCGGGTGAATGGGCCACTCTGCTAATGCTCAAATCTTAGACAGGTCTGACTTGATACACTCCCTCTGGACCACGAAGCCCAGGAAGGTGATGGTGTCCACATGGAACTCGCACTTCTCGGCCTACAGAAAGAGTCGGTTCTCCAGGAGACAGGACAGGACCAAACGAACGTGCCTGACGTGGGCTTCTTCATACTCAGAGAAGATGAGTATATCGTCCAGGTAGATGAATGTGAATCTGTTGATATAATCCCATAGGATGTCATTTACCAGCACCAGGAAGACTGCCGGGGCATTGGTGAGGTCGAAGACCACCCTGAACAACTGCAGGAAGTAAGCATACAAGACCGTGTCCAAACGTACTCCGGACGTGACAGCCTTAGCCCATACCAAGGCCTTACCCCCGAAGGAGGCCGATGATATATGTGACCTTTCTCACATCAGTGGAGAAGGCCAAGGGGCGCCGCTCAAAGACCAGACTGCACTGCAATAGAAACCCTCGGCACTTGAACAGGTGGCCAGTGTAGGGCTCCGGGAGATGGTGCCCTTGGTTTCGCTGTTTCAAGGCAAAGGATTCAGGGCGGGGGCCTGGGGCCTGGGTGGAGGGTCCAGAGAGGGTGCATGGCCTCCAGGGCCAGCTGGGCCGGGGGCTGTCTGGCTCAAGACACCGGAACGCACGTCGGGAATCTGAGGAGAGTGCAAAATGAACTGGTTAATTTGACTGGTGAGGTTAGTGACCTGAGAGCTGAGAAGCCTATTAGTTTCAACAAGGGTGTGCAATATCTTGCAGAGCTACCTGGGTGTCTTGCTTAGTGAGAATCTCACAAAGAGACAACTAAGTGGCTGACTGTGAGTCTGCGGGGTCCATGAGGTGGCCAGATCAAATTGTTAGGGATATGCAAGATCCCAACTAAGGGCTAGATTAGTATGGAACCCAATATGCAGATACGCAGCCAGACAATTACATGGTAAGGAAAATAACGAAATTCATTTAACAAATCAAGCTTAAGAGAAAGTACTGAAATAACTGAACAACTGAACCAGAGTGATGGGCATGCAAATCCAGGGAGATGGCATCCAGGGGCAGAAAGAAAAAAAACTGAGTGTGGCGGCAGCAAGAATGTTGCTTCCCAATAGGAGGCGCTGGATCCAGGAAGCCTGGAGACATAACCAGAAGGAGGAGGCAGGGTGGACACTTGAGGATGCGGGAACTGTGGAGGAAAGAAGGCAAAGAATCAAGATACCGAGTAAGCAAAAGTAGTCATGAGGGCCAAGTCTAAAGCACTAAAAATGCTAACGAGTAGCAGCTAAGCTAAACGTGATACCAGTAATGTGTTAAGACGATCTGGTGACTCCTCGTTCTCTGCGTCGGTCTTAAGAAGAGGTCGGATTAGTCGGATCATCAGGAACAGGTGAGGAGCTGCCCACAGAGGAGTAGAAGCCAATCGATCCCTGTGGAAGCAAACACAAACAGCACGCACGCCGCACCGGGGGAAAAAACATAAACAAAGAGACGTGTGCGAGTAAGGGACCGGGGGATAAGAATGAACCAAGCAAAAAACAAAAGCGGAATCAGGGTGAACCCTAACAGCATGAGGAATGGGCTCAGCAAAAGCAGGAGAAGCAACAGATCCCCTGCAACTAGTTGGAAAAAAAAAACAAATCCCAAAAGCCACGCTACATGAATTAATTATTATCTGTGTTGCTTCAAAACTTTGTGAAATGTAATGAAATTGCAGAACTCGATGGAACGATGGATGCAGAGCAAAACAAAAATGGAGAGCGATTATGCCCAAGGGGGAGGGAGACGAGAGGAGAAAAGCAAGAAAGGTAGATTAATCAACTGTAGTTAATTTAGATTTACAGTTAGAAGTTTTTACAGTTGAAAAGAACAGTCACACTGTAACGGAAAACCTGTTGCACATCGACCCTTGCTTCAGGACTCCAAGCACTGTGCACTGTTCAATTCATAATCGCACCAAAAAGTACTACAGCCATAACAGAGAGCACAGAAAGCCACAGTAGATCATGTGACTCAAAATTTACACAGAGAACTGTTGCTTCCAAACATGATAAGTGAAGCTGAATGCTTTTTTCAGTTAATTTATTGAAGTAGAGTTTTAAATACAAATGCAAATTTCTGTGTACATTGAAATAATGTGTACATTGTAGATGGTATCTGGGTTTGAATTGTCCAAGCATTTACTGCAATCCACACTGAATTGAAAACCGAATAATCCTAATAGTATTATCGGATAATAACATAATAGGATGTCGAGCAGGAAAGCAAACCATATCCAAAGCATTTTAAAATCATAGAAAATATGACAAAAACCCACATGAATCAAGGAGACTTTATTTCATAGACACAGAAATTCCCAAAAATCTACATTGTAATTAGAGAAAAGATAATCCAGCATATTTTTTGTCGTAGTATCAAAATTGGTATCAAGAATCGTAGAATTTTGGATTAGGGACCAAACAATGAATGGCATAAAATTGAAACTGAACCTGACTAATTTTTGATGGTGAATTAAAAAAAAAAGACACAAGTGCTATTTGCAAAAAATCGCTTTTACATTTTTGCAATATCTTAAATATTCAGAACATTTTAGCCAAGCTTGTAACATCTAGACTTGAACACTGTAACAGTCTATTATCTGCCATGCCCAATTCTATTACATACCTCAAAATGCTGCTGCTTGTATGCCGAGAATACGAAAAAGTGGGATTACATTATGCCTGAACCTCAATCACTGTATTAGTTAACAGTGTCTTTTAGGTGGAGACAGTTGTTTGTAAGTGGGTCTTGTGCCTCCATACCTTAATGACTTGAATGTCAGATATATGACAACCAGGGAACTCAGATCATCTACAACCCCCCCCAAAAAAAGATAGTATGGAAAATGCAAATAAAGTGTTTTTACATTGACTTTTATTTTATTCATTGTATGAATCCAAAATATTTCATGTTTTTTTCTGGTCAACTGCATTTCCAGCCTGTAACACATTAAAAAAAAGGTAGGACGGGGTAAATTTAGGGCTAGTAAGGTAAAAAACTAAATGTGATTTCAACCAGGTGATGAAATCATGTGCTTGTAATCATGATTTGGTACAAAAGCAGTATGAATGGAATGGAATGTGCTGCTGGCCTGAAATGCAGGAATGGTTGTTTCTTAACAAATGAAATGAAGTTGGCCACAAATAACATGAAATATCTTGGCTTCATATTGTCTGCAATAAAGTAAAAGTTAAAGTAAATATGAGGAACACTTTGGGTTTTTTGTTGTTGTTGCTGTTTTTTTCCCATATTTGTCCCGACTTTTTCTGACTTGGGATGAAATGTGTTGTTAGTCCCTAAAAACACGACTAAAGAGTGGGGAACCTAAAATTCGTCACCATGGCCTAAGGCTCTGGAATTCTTTCCCCTCGAGAGCCACAGAATCCTCAAATGCATCCGTTTTAATCTTTTTCAGCATTTTCCTGACTCAAGCTTAAAGGTTTTATTTGTTTTTTTTCTGTCATTTTACTTTCTATTTTCTTGTTTCTATTTATTTTATTTTCCTTTAATTATCTTTGATTATCATTTTAATTCATTTCAAGATACATGCCCAGCCTTTTTCCGTAGACCTTTGTATGAGAACGACATTGCTGTCAAATCTAAGCCTCAATCCTTCCTTGACGCCTTCTGGGTGTTTTTGTATTGTTTGGAGTGTCTTTAAAGTAGACAGTAAGACATATCAGATTTTTTTGTTTTGTTTTGTTTTTTAAGAGCAAATGGTGGTTGGTACATGAGGCAGGCCATGATGATGTTTTCCAGTGCAGCCTTAAATATCCATTTGAATATGGTATAGTGGTAAATTCTCTGACACCTATTATAGGAGAAAAAGTATTCACCTCAGCCAATGGTCTTTTTGATATCTATTCGTTTGCTGTTTTGTGCTGCACAATGAAGGATTGGGTGGCACGGTGGCACATGCAGTCAGTGGTGTTGCCACATAGCTCCAGAGATCTCTGGCTCGATCCTAACCTTGGTTTCCATGTCCTGTTTGCATAGCTTTTCCTCAGGCACTCAGGTTACATTCTTAAGACATGCATTAGGTGAACTGGCTACTTTAAATTGCCCTGTTGTCGTCTGGCATTGTCTTAGCCTTGCTCCTGTCACAAATAGCCATTGACGCGGAATTGACATGGAATAAACAAACTAACAAAACAAACATTCTTGAAGGTTTAATATGTTTTTACTTTATAATTTACCGTACTTTATAAACATTTTTAAATGTTTTTCTTTCGACTAGCTTTGAACCATAAATTTTATTACTTTTATTGAATGCTACTGATCAATTGTCATAATTGTTCTTGTAAAACACTTTGAACTTCTATGTGTATGAAAGGTGCTACGTACAGTCTTCTTCTTCTTCTTCTTCTTCTTTCGGCTTCTCCCTTTATCAGGGGTTGCCACAGCGAGTTAAATGTTTCCACCTCACCCTGTCCTCCACGTCCTCTACTGTCACCCCAACTCCCTGCATATCTTCATTTACCACTACCAAATAACTCCTCTTTGGTCTTCCTCTCCATCTCTTGCCTGGCAGCTCCATCGCCAACTCCTCCTACCAATATATCCACTATCCCTCCTCTGCACATGTCCAAACCATCTCAGTCTTCCCTCTCGAATTTTGTCTCCCAATTTTCCAACCTGTGCTGTCCCTCTGATGATCTCATTCCTAATCCTGTCCACCCTAGACACTCCTAAAGAGAACCTCAACATCTTAAGTTCTGCCACCTCCAGCTCTGCTTTCTGTGTCTTTGTCAGTGTCACTGTCTCTAACCCATACGACAAGGCTGGTCTCACTACTCTCTTATAAATCTTTCCTTTCACTTATGCTGCGACCCTTTTGTCACACAGCACTCCTGACACTCTTCTCCACCCACTCCATCCTGCCTTTACTCTCTTCTTCCCCTCCTTTCCGCACTCCCCATTTCCTTGGACAGTTGATCCCAGGTACCTGAACTCCTGCACCTTTGTGACCACTGATCCCTGTAGCCTGACTGTTCCACCTGCCTCCCTTTCATTTACACACATGTATTCTGTCTTACTACAGTTGACTTTCATTCCTCTCCTTTCCAGATTATACCTCCACCTCTCCAAGTTCTTTTCTACCTGTTCCCTGTTCTGACAACAGATTACAATGTCGTCTGCAAACATCATAGTCCACGGCGATTCCTGCCTGACCTCAACTGTTAGTCTGTCCATCACCAGAGCAAATAAGAAGGGACTCAGGGCCGATCCTTGATGCAGTCCCACCTCTACCTTGAAGCTATCTGTCACTCCTACAGCACATCTCACTGCTGTCACGCTGTTCTCATACATGTCCTGCACTAATCTAACGTACTTTTCAGCCATTCGAGACTTCCTCATACACCACCACAGTTCCTCCCTTGGCACCCTGTCATAAGCTTTCTCCAAATCCACAAATACGCAGTGTAGCTCTTTCTAACCATCTCTATACTTCTCCATCATCAGTCTCAAAGCAAAAATCGCATCTGCACCAATCACCAGTCTCTCTCCCTGGGAATGCTCTCAACCACTTCATCCAACTCCCCCCAGAATCTCTCTTTCTCCTCTAATTCACAGCCAACTTGTGGTGCATAGCCACTAACAACATTCACCATTACACCCTCAATTTCCAGCTTCAGACATATTCTCCTATCTGACACCCTTTTCACCTCAACGACTTTACATAGTCCTCCTTCAGGACCACACCAACTCCATTTCTCTTGCTATCCACACCATGGTAGAACAGTTTAAACCCTGCACCAATGCATCGAGCCTTGTTACCCTTCTACTTTGTCTCCTGCACACACAAAAAATTGACATTTCTCCTCTGCATCATATCAGCCAGCTCTCTACCTTTCCCTGTCATCGTCAATACATTTAGGGTTGCTACCCTCAGTGCTATATTCTTGCCCCTCCTGCTTTCTCTCTGTCTCCTCACACGCTTCCCTCCTCTTCGTCTTCGGCAAACAGTAGTCCAATTTCCGCTGTTACCCTGTTTGCTACCAGTACCAGTGGCGGTCGTTGTTAACCCGGGCCGCGACCGATCCGGTATGGTGAAATTATTATGAACTCGCATACTTTATTTGGCAAATGTTTTACACCGGATGCCCTTCCTGACGCAACCCTCACCATTTATCCGGGCTTGGGACCGGCACTAGAAACACCCTGCCTGAGCAATCTAGCGGCTGGTTTGAAAGGTGCTACGTACAGTGGTCGTGAAAATTTGTGAACCCCTTAGAATTTTCTTTATGTCTGCATAAATATGACCTAAAAGATCATCAGTCTTGCACACAAGTACTAAAAGTAGGTAAAGAGAATCCAGTAAAACAAATGAGTCAAAAATATTATACTTGATGATTTATTTATTGAAAATGATCTAATATTAGTGAGTGGCAAAAGTATGTGAACCTCTATGATTAGCAGTGAAATTAGAGTGTGTTTTCAATCAATGGGATGATCAGGTGTGAGTGGGTACCCTGTTTTATTTAAAGAACAGGGATCTACCAAAATCTGCTCATCACAACACATGTTTGTGGAAGTGTATCATTGCACAAACAAAAGAGATTTGTGAGAACTCAGAAAAAAGAGTTGTTGATGCTCAGCAGAATGGAAAAGGTTACAAAACCATCTCTAAAGAGTTTGGACTCTACCAATCCACAGTCAGACAGATTGTGTACAAATAGAGGGAATTCAAGACCATTGTTACCATCCCCAGGAGTCATCAACCAACAATGACCACTCCAAGATCAAGGCGTGTAATAGTTGGCAAGATAACAAAGGACCCCAGGGTAACTTCTTAGCAACTGAAAGCCTCTCTCAGATTTTTATTGTTAATATTGTATCAATATTAATGTTCATGAGTCCACCATCAGAAGAACACTGAACAACAATGGTCTGCTTGTCAGGGTTGCAAGAAGAAAGCCATTGCTCTCCAAAAAGAACATTGCTGCTCATCTGCAGCTTGCTAAAGATCACGCAGACAAGCCAGAAAACTATTGGAGGAATTTTTGTGGACAGATGAGACCAACGTAAAACTTTTTGGTTTAAAAGAAAAGTGTTTGGAGAAAGGAAAACACTGCATTCCAGCATACGAACTGGAATCTGTGAAACATGGTGGAAGTATCATGGTTTTGACCTGCTTTGCTGCATCTGGGTCAGGACAGCTTGCCATCATTGATGGAACAATGAATTTTAAGCTGAATAATAACTAATAAACTGAACCTCAAGAGAAGGTGGGTCATGCACCAAGACAACAACCCTAAACACCCAAGTCATTCTACAAAGGAATGGTTAAAGAAGAATAAAGTTAATGTTTTGGAATGGCCAAGTCAAAGTCCTGACCATAGTCCAATTTAAAGGTTGTGGAAGGATCTGAAGTGAGCAGTTAATGTGTGGAAACCCACAAACATCCCAGAGATGAAGCTGTTCTATACAGAGGAATGGGCTAAAATTGTTAGGTGGGATCTAGGATCCCACAGATAATTTACCGAAGTAACCCAAAATGCAGATCAAAAGACAGGTCTGACGACAACGTAAGATAACTGATTGTTTATTACAAAGTTAGAGTAATGAAGTGAATGTGTGAGTAGTGTGCGACCGGATCTGGTGAGACGGTGCGCCGGGTCCAGGAAGCCAGACAGAGGACAAAGTATGCGAACAGGAGCTGAGTGCAGCGGCGGCATGGTGCTTGCTTTCAGCGGGGGGAGCAAGGGGGGAAACGGGACCCGGATGCTAGAGAGAGAGAGAGAGAGAGAGAGAGAGCGAGCTGGCACTCAGTACCTCCAATATAACCAACAAAACACGGCGTAGGGGCTGGAAAGCACTATATAACTGATTGCAGCACAAAACGGATAAACTGCCCGTAAGGGTGAGTGAACGGAAACAAAATACCAGCGTGAGAGCTGAAAAAACTGGACTATAAGCCACGATATGGCTGCAAGTAGTGCAGAGTAGCAACACGCTAAGGCTAAGCTAAATGCTAAGCTAAGCTAACCGTAACGTCAGAAATAGAGCCAGTACCGGACAAGAAGCGGAGACATTCTGGCAAGTTCTTGGAGATCGATCGGCGGTATAAAACAGGAACGGATGATGAAGTGAAATGATGATCAGGTGGAGCAGGGAGGAGACGAGCAGGACGGGAGCCAATCGATCTCTGTGGAAGCAAACACACAGGGTGAATCCCATTTCAGGGGCTGCGTCCTTCGAAGGCTGCATTTGAAGACCGATTGCGTCATAGCGCCGCGCCTAGGCTGTCCCATTCTGAAGGCTCCTTCATATGCGGCCGTCAAATGCGACCTTCTTTTCCCTGAAAACGAAGGATACATCCGATGTATCCTTCGCGACCTACCATATCCCGAGGTGCATTGCGCCTGAGGGGAACTTGGGGATATCGGAACGATTGGCTGAGGAATATACGTTATTTAAATGTAAGGATTTAAAAACGCGAAAAGGTAAATGTTATAAAGCAAAAGTGGAACATTTTTTGTTTTGTTTTAGGGAGCAAGTAGCAAACGGAGACCTTTATTAAACTGCTTGAGGGAAAATAAATGCCAGTGAACTGCAGTGAAGCGCCTCCTCCAATAATTGAAAAACCAAAAACAGCATATAAACTAAACTCCAAATTTCTGGCTGCATTATTATAACACTTGTTTTGTGATACGGTGCGGGCGGGTGGTTCTGTGAAGCAAACAGGAAATCCAATGCACAGTAGACCGTCTCATTTCGGTTCGGCCTTTGCCGCAGTCTACTCAGCCTTCCAAGCACACACCTTCGTAGACCGCGTAGACAGCGTCCTTCGAAGGATGCAGCCGCTGAAATGGCATTCACCCACACACACAGCACGCCGCACTCGGAGGACGACAACAAAAGCCGGTAAGGGAGCGTGTAAAAATAACTAAACGGTTGAAAAACGGAGCGATCCCAGGGCGACCCCCAACATAAATTCCTCCAAGCCGGTGTGCAGGACTGATCAACAGTGACAGGTAACGTTTAGTTGCAGTTATTGCTGCACAGGGGGTCACACCAGATACTGAGAGCAAAGGTTCACATACTTTTGCCACTCATGGATCACTAATATGGATCACTAATATTGGATCATTTTTCTCAATAAATAAATGACCAAGTATAACATTTTGTTTCATTTGTTTAACTGGGTTCTCTTTGTCTACTTTTCGCACTTGTGTGAAAATCTGATGTTTTAGGTCATATTCACACAGAAATATAGAACATTCTAAAGGGTTCACAAACTTTTAAGCACCACTGTAAATAAAAATTACTATATTATTATTCAACACACTACCATGAGCATATAAAACTGGATTGCCAATAAACTTTTATTATCTGAGATATGTGTTTCCAGCTGTTCAGTTTCTATCATATCTGTTTTTATGTGTACAAGTGAGAGTGTATGTATATGCTGAGATGGATAGGTGAGATGGATAGGTGGCCTGTTTAGGGTTCGTACCTGCTTTGTCAATCCCCCTCCAAACCCCAGTGGCCATGAATTGCATTAAACAAGTATGTAGTGGATGAGAGAATAAGGAAATGAGAGGGAGTTTCTCACAAAATCTACCTGTGTTTTATGTCTATAAACTTTCACCCAGCAATTCTAATGAAAGCTACCATGCAATATATAAGCACGTTAATGTATTTTTATTTATGTTTACATTACTCAACTTACCAGGATAACACTGCTGGATGTTCGCAAACAGATATTACAAATTTCATACCTCCTGTAATCTAACATTTTAGTGTTGTTTTATGCTTAATGCTTTTGTTTGTAATGAATACAAATTGTTTTTGAAATGTGAACACAAGAATCTTTTAGCACAATACAACGCCAATATGTTAATTAAGCAAAATTGTCATAATTCCAACTATCAAAAACAACTAATTTTACCTTACCATTATTATTAGTAGTTTTCATTCAATTATTCTTGGAGGATGGCACAGCAAACGGTTAGCACAGTCGTTTCATAGCTTCAGAGATCCCTGGTGTGATCTTCACCTTGTCTGTGTTGAGTTTGCTTGTTCTCCCCATGTCACTTTGGGTTTTCTCCTGGAACTGATTCCTCCGAGATTCCATATACACATGTTGTTATTATTATAAAGGTTATTATTAATGTTGTGTTATTATTAAGGTTATTATAAAACCTTGTGAATCATGAGTCATCAATCAAGTTTCAGCTTAAACGAGTTGCACGGCTCAACTCATACAAGTTTTAGCAAGTGTGCCGAGTACTGATTAAACGATGAGAACCAAGTCAAAATTTTCTAGTCAAAAGTTCAGAGTTTTGGCCAACCCTTTGTAAACTTTCTAAAATGGTGCCACTAACCTTCCACCAGGCCACCAAGTACCCTTGATTCCTGGCCTTGTCGTCTTGCACATGTAAAACATTATTTCTTGTTGGGTTTATTTTTTGCTGTCACCAAAATATTCATAATTGTTGAACAATCCATTTATTTGAATCATCATTTACAAGGTTGCAACAGGTTACACTGGATTGTAAGATTTTATTTGTTATTTACAATTCTATGACATCGTCTTATACTTTATTATACATATTACATTGCCTCTGCTTATTTTTATATGTCTGTTGCAAATATTTGTATGTGCATTATTTATTTGGATAACTCTTAAACTCTTTAGGAACCCAGACAGTGATCTTGGTCCCTGGTGTCACATTCATAAAGGCTCGCAGGTGACATGGGAACTCTGTGATATCCCTGAATGCTGTAAGTACACTTACAGTACTGCTTGAAAGTTTGTGAACCCTTTAGAATTTTCTATATTTCTGCTTAAATATGAGCTAAAACATCATCAGCTTTTCACATAAGTCCTAAAAATAGATAACAAAAACCATGTTAAACAAATCAGACAAAAATATTATACTTGGTCATTTTAGTGACTATTAGTGAGTGGAAAAAGAGAACCACGTTAAACAAATGACAAAAAAAATATTATACTTGGTCATTTATTTATTGAGAAAATGATCCAGTCTTACATATTATCCAATCATAGATTAGTGGGGGGTGCTAGTGAGCCGGCAATGGAGTAGGACACACTGCGAGGGGCTCCTGCCTAACTTTCTTTTAAAAAGTAAGTTTTATTGCGCGTTATTGCCATATATACTGTATAATCGGCGTTTTAAAACAGAAAAGACTAACCAGGAGCCGGTACGAGTAACAAATATCTCATCTATGGCCACTGGTCTCCGAAAGTTCAAGTACGACGGGACTGCGAGTAGTAGGCCTAAAACCCCCCATCACATTGCTCCGATTCACCACCTGGCACACAGCCAAAGACGACAATGGACACTGAGGCCTTAAAAGCAGATATTCTTGCCTCGTTAAAAACGGACATTTCGGCTGTGATTAAGTCGGAGCTGAAGAATATATTTGCCGAAGAATTCAGCTCTCTTAAAAATGAACTACAGGACCTTAAGTCCGAAATTGTGAAACACACAATGGCTATCCGCTCGGAAATGAAGGCTATGGGGAAGGCTATCAGTGGCGTGAAAGAGGGGCTGTCGTCGTGCTCGGCCGAGGTAACGGTATTGCAGTCCACAGTGGCTGGGCTTCAAACCGAAATATCCGCTTTGAAGGAGAGGTGTGAGGATATGGAGGGGAGAATGTGGAGATGCAATATCCGCATTGTGGGTATTGCGGAAGATCCTGGGTCAAGCTCAACTACCACAGTCTCTAAACTTCTGAAAGAAGTGTTACACCTGGAAAAGGAAATTCTAGTTGACCGATCACACAGAGGCTTGACAACGGAAAGCCGTGGGTTATTGTCGCCAAGCTCCACTATTATCAGGACTGCGTGGATGTGCTGCGCCGAGCATGAGAGAGTGGGCCGCTCCGTTACAAGGGAGATCAGATTGCCATCTTTCCGGACTACACCGCGAAGGTTGCTAAGGCCTGCGCAGCTTTCAATGACGATCGGAACCTTCTACGGGGCCGGCGTGATGTTCGTTATGGGATACTGTTCCCGGCACGACTGCTCATCTCGTTTAATGGAGAGTCTAAGGAGTTTCTTGATCCAGAGAAAGCGATGGCCTACGCGAAAACTATTTCCACAACTTAACGTTACTCTGCATGGCTCAATTTAAATGTTTTGTCTTTCTGGTAAAGTTACTTGGTAAAGGACTCGAAGCAGGTAGTACAGTTTATTATTTTCAATGGAGCTTTTACATGCTGCAATAAGGCCAGTGAAAGGTAATGTGACTACTGAGTGCAATGTCTTTATTTTTTTTATTTCATTTGGTTGGGCAGGAGCTCAATGCTGGACACTAAGTCGTTCCCCCACTTCTAACATATTATGTGTAACTTGGGTTGCGAGGGGTGTTGCAGTCACCTTGTTCATTTAGGTGACGGATTTCAGGGGGCTATCAGACCTGTGGGTACAACTGATTACGTTGGTAATTGTGTTAAACTATTTCTGCTTGGCATTATGAGAGTTTTGAAATATAGCTGCAGCGTCAATCATGGGTACATTTCATGTATAGTGCGTCGGCATGGGAGGTTCTAGAGGAGGGTCAGTTAATTTTTTAAGCTGGAATGTAAAATCCTTGAATCACCCAGTGAAGCGTAGGAATGTGCTCACACACCTTAAAAATCTTAAAACTGATATCGCGTTCCTTCAGGAGACTCATCTTTGTATGGGAGATCAGTCTAGATTGAGGGGAGGCGGAATAGGACAGGCATTTCACTCTAATTATGGCTCTAGAGCGAGAGGGGTAGCTATCCTGATAGCTAAGGATGTACCCTTTGTGGCATCACACATTGACTCAGATTCCCCAGGGCGTTATGTTATTGTCGTTGGAAAGCTATATGGATTTCCGATTATCTTAGCTAATGTTTATGCTCAGAATTTTGATGATAACATGTTCTTTATAAAGCTATTTTCCAGATTACCAAACATGGATACACATCATCTTATATTAGGGGGGGGATACAAACTGTGTATTGTCTCCACAGTTGGATCGCAGCTCCCCTATGACAATACAAAAATCAAAATCAGCTCAATCAATCACACTTTTTCTCGAGACATATGGCGTAGCGGATGTATGGAGATTTCGCAACCCTACCTCTAGGGGCTATTCCTTCTTTTCCCCAGTCCATAACATGTTTTCGCGAATAGATTACTTCTATATGAACAAAAAACTTCTACCAAGGGTGAACTGTGAATACCAATCTATAGTTATCTCGGACCATTCCCCTCTGACAATGAGTGTGTGCATCCCTGTTGCAATGCCTAACTATCGTCCATGGAGATTTAACACCTTGCTACTATTGGAGGAATCGTTCGTAAATTTTATGAAATCAGAAATTATATTTTTTCTTGCCCAAGATCAGACTCCAGGTATGTCTGCTTCAACAATATGGGAATCGTTGAAAGCATATTTAAGGGATCAGATCATTTCATACTCGGCAATGCGTAAGAAAACGGACGCAGAGCGTCTTAAGCAGCTGACGGTGAATATTCTAAAACTGGACACAGTGTATAGTCACTCACCCACGGATGATATACTCAAACGACGTTTGATACTGAAAACGGAATTTGACCTTATTTCGACTTGCCAGGCAGAGAATCTTATTCTAAAATCCAGGCATAGCTCGTATGAGCACGGGTAGAAGTCTGGAAAAATCCTTGCACATCAACTACGACAGAAGACTGCTAGTCAGTATATATCTGCAATAATTGATGAACAAGGTTTACAACACACTGATCACTCCAAAATAAATTCATGCTTTTACCATTACTATCTGTCCCTTTACACATCCCAACCTCCCGATGATGACACTTCCTTAGATAATTTCTTTCGGAATTTTGAGATCCCAAGAGTAGATTCAAAATTAGTTCTAGAATTGAAGGAGGACATCTCGATTACGGAAAATATAGAATCTATTCGAAGTATGCGAAATGGCAAATCTCCTGGACCAGACGGCTTCCCGGCCGAATTTTTCAAATCTTTTTCGGAACAAATTACCCCACTTCTTTTATCTGTATTTCAGGAATCATTGGCTTTCCGATCTCTCCCCCCAACCATGCACGAAGCAACTATTTCACTAATTTTAAAGAAGGATAAAAACCCGCTTCAATGCAGTTCATACTGTCCAGTGTCACTTTTGAATACGGATCCTTGCTAAGCTCTTAGCACGTCATCTTGAGATATCTCTGCCTTCTATTATCTCTGGAGATCAAACAGGCTTTATGAAGAATAGGAACTCTTTTTCCAACATAAGACACCTCTTAAATATTCTTTATAGCCCTTCCCCATCTGTCACCCCAGAGATTTTATTGTCTCTTAATGCTGAAAAAGCTTTTGACAGGGTGGAGTGGGACTATCTTTTTTATACCCTAAAAAAGTTTGGGTTTGGTCCTAAATATATATCCTATATTAAGACACTGTACTCCTCCCCAATGGCTGCGGTATGTACGAACAATAATTTATCCCCTTACTTTGCATTACAAAGAGGTACATGCCAAGGTTGCCCATTATCCCCCCTTCTATTTGCTTTAGCCATCGAACCATTAGCTCTGGCTCTACGGCAAAATAGTCATATAAAAGGAATCATACGAGGAGGCCGAGAGCATAAACTGTCACTCTATGCAGACGATTTATTGTTATCATCTCAGTCCCTCAACATAGTTTTCCCAATCTACTGGAGCTGCTGAGTACATTCGGGAAGTTATCCGGTTACAAAGTAAAACCTTCTAAAAGTGAACTGATGCCAATCAACAAGAGTGCAAGGGAGATGTCTTTTAGCACGACTCCATTTAAAATTAGTAAAGAGAAGTTTAAGTATTTGGGAACTTGGATTACGCACAACCACAAGGACCTTTATAAGTTCAATTTCGTATTGTTAATATCACATTTGAAACTGGAACTTAAACGTTGGGATTTGTTGCCTCTCTCCCTAGGGGGTATGATTAATACAATTAAAATGAATGTTGTACCTAGATTCTTATACTTGTTCCAAAGTCTTCCAATTTTTTTGACCAGTTACTTTTTTAGATCCATAGATACTTTAATATCAACCTTTGTTTGGAATAAAAAAGTCCCGTGCATTCGGAAGTCTGTTCTGCAGAAGCCTCACTCACAGGGGGGAATGGCACTCCCGAATCTCCGGTTCTACTATTGGGCAGCTAATATTAGAGCGTTGAGGTATTGGATGGAAAACACGGAAGGCTTAGATACCCCTGAGTGGGTCATATTAGAAAGTTTGTCATGTAAATCCACCTCCCTGCCAGCTTTATTATGTTCTAAACCCATGGGAAAAACCAATCTCCTTGTATACAAACAGCCCTATTGTGATACAATCAGTGAGAATTTGGAATCAGTTTAGATGATCATTTGCACTTACTGATGCTTCATTGTTTACTCCAATAATGAAAAACCATCAGTTTATCCCCTCGATATCAGATGGAGGATTTGTCACCTGGGTTAGGAATGGGATTTCTACAGTAAAAGATCTTTATATCGACGACAATTTTTTTATTCTTTGAGCAGCTGATAAGCAAATTTCATATTCCCAGATCACACTTCTTCAGATACCTACAAGTGCGGAGCTTTGTGGCTTCATATTTCGATGACTTTCCTCTGCGTCCTCTTATGTCGCTGTTAGATTCCATTTTTAAGCTTAGAATGGACCTTAGTCAAATTATAGGTAGGATACACAGATTTCTCAGTTCACACAACAGAGCAACGCCAGATAACCTAAAAAATAGGTGGGAGGAAGAGCTGGATGACCAAATTTCAGAGGATACATGGCAGAAAATTGCTCGGAGAGTACACTCGTCCTCTATTTGTCAGCGGCATTCTGTTATACAATTTAAGGTACACCGACTTCATTAGAGTAAAGTAAGGTTGTCTAAAATCAAACCAAATTTGGACCCTATGTGTGATAGATGTAAACAAGATCCCGCAAACTTACTACACATGTTCTTTACATGTCCGATGTTACACCAGTTCTGGAAATTTATATTTGATACTCTTTCTAACATCTTGGATATGCCAATAGACTACTCTCCTTATGCACTTTTCGGTGTTCTGGTGTCTGATGTCTGATTGGATAATCACAAGAGTAAAATACTGGCTTTTTGTACTTTACTATCTAGACGACTGATTATGCTTAGGTGGAAAGACCCTCCTACATATTCTCAATGGATCACTGAGGTTATGCAGAATCTTAAACTAGAGAAGATAAGATACTCTCTTAAAGGGTCTATACAAACATTCTATGCAGTATGGCAACCCTTGATAACCTTTGTGGAACATATGAAGGCCGGGAAATATAACTTCTTAGCGCCTTGTCTAATGTACGTTGCCATACGCTCTAGTTGTATTGGAACAGATGTTGATCTGTGCACACATATGTTTGTAAATCTAACTGTACCTATGTATGCAGATGTGTGTATATGTATGTATGTGCGTATACGTTGTGTTTGTATTTATGGTTGTACGTATTTAGTTGTTGGCATGTAGGTCTATGTGTGTTATTCATCTCCCTCATGTAAGCAAGCGAAGCCAAGGTGGTAGTTTATTTTATTTTATTTTATTGACTTACTTATTATTTATTTATTTAATATTATTATTTTATACAAATATTTTTTCCCCCACAGGTCTGAGGGATGGGTGGGTTAGGTGGAGGGGGTGGGTGGGTTAGGTGGAGGGGGTGGGTGGGGTGGGTTAGGTGGAGGGGGTGGGTGGGTTGGGTGGAGCGAGTGGGTCTAAGGGGGTGGGATTACATGGGGTTTTTTTCTTATGTATGTGTTTTAAGAAACTGTTTCATAAAAAGACTTTGATCACAATCATACATTAGTGAGTGGCAAAAGTATGTGAACCTCTAGGATTAACAGTTCATTTGAAGGTGAAATTAGAGTTACGTGTTTTCAATCAATGCGAGGACAATCAGGTATAATTGGACACCCTGTTTTATTTAAAAAACAGGGATCTGTCAAAGTCTGCTCTTCAAAACACATGTTTGAGGACGTGTATCATGGCACAGACAAAGGAGATTTCGGAGTACCTCAGAAAAAAAGTCATTGATGCTCATCAGGCTGGAAAAGGGTACAAATCCATCTCTTAAGAGTTTGGACCCCACCAATCCACAGTCAGACAGATTATGTCAAATAGAGAAACTTCAAGGCCATTGTTACCCTACCCAAGAGGGGTCGACCAAGTCAAAGTCCTGACTATAGTCCAATTGAAAGGACCTGAAGCGAGCAGTTAATGTGAGGAACCCACCAACATCCCAGAGATGAAGTTGTTCTGTACAGAGGAATGGACTAAAATTCCTCTATGCCAGTGTGCAGGACTGATCAACAGTGACAGGAAACGTTTAGTTGCAGTTATTGCTGCACAGGGGGGTCACACCAGATACAGAAAGCAAAGGTTCACATTCTTTTGCCACTCACTAATATAGTCACTAAATGACCAAGTATAATATTTTTTGTCTAATTTGTTATAACTGCATTCTCTTTATCTACTGTTAGGACTTGTGAAAATCTGATGATGTTTTAGGTCATATTTATGCAGAAATATAGAAAAGTCTAAAGGGTTCACAAACTTTCAAGCACCATTGTACTTCTTGTAATGACACACTGTTATGGTCACTTGCTTCCCTAGAAAACGAAGCCGTTCTTCGAAATGGAGGCATATTAATTACATCCCTATACAGTTGTAAAACATAAATAATAATTTGGCATGACACAGTGGCTCGGTGTGTAGCACTGTCATCTCACAACAAGACGTTCCTGGATTCAGTCCCAGTTGGAATGGTCTGGGTTCTTTCTGTGTGGAGTTTTACGGGTACTCCCGTTTCTCCCAGAGTCCAAAGACATTCATGTTAGGCTAATTGGTGTCTCTAAAGTGCCCCTAGTGTGTGTATGAGCGTGTGAGTGTGTGTGTCCTACAATGGATTGTCGCCCTGTCTTGGGTTGTTCCTGCCTTGGACCCTATGCTGCTGGCTAGGCACTGGCTCTCCTGCCACCCTGTCCATGATCAAGTGAATAAAAAAGTGAATGAATGAATGAAATAAGTATTTCCCAATAATTAACATGCAGAAACTCTAATATCAAACCCAAACCTGACTTACATGGACAAGAGCACATGTTCACCTCTCCTGGATACTAAGGTCGGAGTAGGGTAAGTGCTATGGGTAGATGGATGATGCCTTTTGGAATACTGTATCTTATCAACATAATTAAAAATGAGTAGTCTACTTGACAGTTATTAATTTAATTTTAATTAAATATTTTTAATTATCTGGAAGACTTGCCTAATATACAGTGTATAACGTATTATTTTATTGTTGTTGTTGTTGTTGTTGTTGTTATTATTGTTATTATTATTACTATTATTTGCAAAATGTCGATTAAGCATGTCTTTGAATGTATTGTTTGTTACAGTATGATTCCTGTTGTTGGTTGTGAGTTAATTAATTGGGCCTTTTCCTGCACAGTGAGGAAGCCCTCTACCATCTCCACTCTTGGACCAAGAGCGCCCTCATACACCAACAAACTTGGTGAGATTAACAAATTAAATATTTGGTGGACATTCCTTTTGCTTGAGAACTTGGAGCTTCATTATTTTTATAATTAGTGTGTTGCGCAAGCAACACACTATTGTTCTTCCACATATTATTATTAGTGTGTTGAAATCCGATTGAAATCCGAAAGTATTATTATTATTATTATTATTATTATTATTATTATTATTCCACGATTTTTGACGCATTTCAACTGCCGCAACTTTTGAGATATGGTCGGAAATGGTGTGCTTGCATAGGGCTAACCGTAGGGCTAATTTTCCCATAGGAAATGAATGGGCCAAAAGTTAACGAATCATAACTCAGTCAGTTTTCGACCTACGGCCACGAAATTCGGCAAGCTTGGTCCCGGGTGCAATCTGAGGTGATATGTGATGCCCATGGGGCCCCTCTGGACCCCGGCTGGGCACTGAGGCCCCTGGGAGGGCCAATGACCATAACTCAGTCAGTTTTTGACCTACAGCCATGTAATTCAGCAGGCTTGGTCCCGGGTGCAATCTAAGGTGATATGTGATGCCCATGGGGCCCCTCTGGACCCTGGCTGGGCACTGGTGTCCCTGGCGGGCCAATGACCATAACTCAGTCAGTTTTCGACCTACGGTCATGAAATTTGGCACGCTTGGACACAGGTGCAATCTGAGTTGATATGTGATGCCCATGGGGCCCCTCTGGACCCCGGCTGAGCACTGGGGCCCCTGGCGGGCCAATGACCGTAACTCAGTCAGTTTTCAACCGACGGCCACGAAATTCGGCAAGCTTGGTCCCGGGTGCAATCTGGGTGGGCCAATGACTGTAACTCAGTCCGTTTTCGACCTACAGCCACGAAATTCGGCAAGCTTGATCCAGGGTGCAATCTGAGGTGATATGTCATGCCCATGGGGCCCATGAGGACCCCGGCTGGGCACTGGGGCCCCTGAGTGGGCCAATGACTAACTCAGTCAGTTTTTGACCTACGGCCACGAAATTCAGCAAGCTTGGTCCCGGGTGCAATCTAAGGTGTTATGTGATGCCCATGGGGCCCCTATGGACCCCGGGTGGGCACTGG
>JAJAGP010004526.1:0-48216 GCA_025084515.1 Ancistrus triradiatus | reverse complement strand
CTGATGTGTATGCAAAAGCAAACACTGACTAAGATTTCGGAACAAATCAAAGCATGTCTGCATCTGTCATTGCGTGAGCTTCTCAGGATAGTGGAAGCATTATCAACTTCAGCATCTAGGAGCAAATGAGTGAGTGTGAGCGACAGGGAGAAAAGCAGCTGATCTGTGGGAAAAGGGGAGAAACCGGAGTGAGATAGAGAGTGACGGGGAGGAGCGAAGGAGAAATAAACCTCTGCAGAGAGACTGGGGGGTGTGGGAATATAGCAGCAGAGTGAAAGTAGATGCACACTGTCCAAACACTTTATTCGGTACACGTCCTTGTATCTACACTCACTATCCCGTTCATCAGTTCCACTTACCTTATAGAAGCACTCTGTAGTCCATGTGTTTCTCTACATACTTTTATTCCCTTCTCTAAAGGTCAGGACCCCCACAGGACCAGCAAAGATCAGGTCCTATTTGGGTGGTGGATCATTCTCAGCACTGCAGTGACACTGATGTGGTCGTGGTGTGCTACTGTGTGTTGTACTGGTACGAGTGGATCAGACACAGCAGTGCTGCTGGAGATTTTAAACACCTCAGAGTCACTGCTGGACTGAAAATAATCCACCTACCAAAAATGTCCACCAGCATCCTGTGAGCAGTGATGAAGTATTAGAGGATGACTAACAAACTGTGCAACTGTGCTGCTGTCTCTGGCTTTACATCTAAAAGGTGGAGCAGTAAGGGAGATGTGTCTAGTACATTTACAGCATTTAGCAGACGCCCTTATCCAGAGCGACTCACAATTGATACAGTCTTATAATCCAAGCAATTGTGGGTTAAGGGCCTTGCTGAAGGACCCAACAGTGGCAGCTTGGCAGAGGTGGGATTTGAACTCTGGACCTTTTGCTCCATAGTCCAGTACCTTAACCGCTAGGCTACCACAGTAGAGTGTACAGTGAGTGAACATGGTGTTTAAAACTCCAGCAGCACTGTTGTGTCTGATCCACTCATACCACCACAACACACACTAACACATCAACACCATGTCATTGTCAGTGCAGTGCTGAGAATGATCCACCACCCAAACAGTACCTGTGTGCTGGTCCTGTGGGGGTCCTGATTATTAGAGAACAGAGTAAAGGGGACTAACAGAGTATGTAAAGAAACAGATGGACTACAGTCTGGAATTGTAGAACTACAATGTGCATCTATATCCTTGTAAGACCTGATAATTCATTTTGTCCTCTGTGGGGGACAGGAGTTCACAAAGAATATTTAAATAACCATATAATCTACAGACCTAAAAGCTGATGCACCATCTAGATGCCATCCTGGCCTTACACTGACATATCATGTGCTTTTTCAAAATGGCTGCAATCTCAGCAACCACGTTTGATGGACGCAAGAGAATTACAGTAGGGCAAAAAAGTATTTAGTCAACCACTGATTGTGCAAGTTCTCCTACTGAAAAGAAAAGTAAAGGTAAAGATAAATTTGAGATCGAGAATTCTTAAAGGCTCAATGAGCTTGTTTGTTTACTTTGTTATTCTTCTGAAATAAAAAAAGGAATGTTTAAAATCGGTTATTTAAGATGCGATGAAGCTGCAATACAGCATTTTATTTATAATTTTAAACCTCTGTTTCTAGTCATTTCTTTTAATTGCAGGGCACTAAAAGTTTTGTTTAAAAGAACTAAGAAAATCGAATCGTGAGCTGCTGTATCGTTACACCCCCTGTAAGCACAGACTGGTCATGCTAAGTGTACACACTACAAATCAAGTGCACTAAAACTCTACATTACATTATTACATAAAGACACAGTGGCTGCAGGTTGTCCTTTGTAACCAAGCTGAAGCACCGCAGTCCACTAGTTTAATCCATTCGTCTTCGTCTTCAAACCACTATCAGCTGTGACTTCTGTGTTGCTGAAATGAAAACCTGCAGTCACTGCAGCTCTTTGAGGAGAACTGGCATAGAGGGAAACCGAAAAGCAGACAGAAGACCAATTGTGCTAAATGAATCACGATTTGCTCTAGGCTAGAACATGCCAATGCTCACTCTGAGATCACGCTGGTGCCAAACACAGCCTTATAATACAAATTAGTCCACCTAAGTGCATGTCTAACAGATCAGGTAAAATACACAGCCTGGCTCTGCAGCACAGCAGGACATAGAACGCTGTTAGTCTTAGACGTGCAGTGCTGCAGACAAAAGCAACATCAATAGGCCATTATGTGATTATAAAACCCTTACTTACACACACACACACACACACACACACACACACACACACACACACACACACACACACACACACACACACACACACACACACCTGGCTGATATGAAGCTTCAGCTAGGGTAGCCTCCAACTTGAGTCATTGATTAAATGCTCTCTAACATCCTGCATGCTGCCATTTTTCTCTATCTCTATCATTTCTCTATCCACTCATTATACAGTGCTTAAAAAAAAAAGCCCTGTACATTATCTCTCATACTTCTTATTATTGGCGATTCTTCTTCTTCCACACATTTCTGCGATTAATACGGCTCGAACCGCTTAACGTACAGACACGGTTCAAACAGCATTACAGAGATAATTCGCTCTGTGTGGGGGGCTATGACTTTTGGAGTCGATCCGATTTATCGTTTTTAGTAGGTTTAAGTTTAAAAATTTAAAATCTCCCATAAAAATGCATTGAGGGAATGTTCAGATTCAAATCCTAACCGACAAAATTGAAACTGTAATTGAAATTGATGATGTCACCACAGAGCACTCAGTGAGACTCAGTGACCTGTTATTACATCACCCGATACACAAACATGCGAAAGTATCGGGACACGCCCCCCGCCACGCGGCAAACAGTATCGGGACATGCCCTCCCGTTGCAGCCAACAGTATCAGGACACTCCCCCGGCACGCGGCCAACAGTATTGGAACACTCCCCCGGCACGCGGCAAACAGTATCGGGACACGCCCCCCCGCCACGCGGCCAACAGTATTGGGACACGCCCCCCCGCCACACAGCCAACAGTATCGGGACATGCCCCCCCCACCACGCGGCCAACAGTATCGGGACACGACCCCGCCGTGCAACCAACAGTATCGAGACACGCCCCCGCACACGGCCAGTAGTATTGGGACACGTTCTCCACCACGCGGCCAATAGTATCGGGTCACGCCCGGCCAAAAGTATTGGGACACACCCCCGCATGTGGTCAAAAGTATTCGGAAATAGCTCCCACACGACGCCAAAAGCGTTGGCACACATAATATTCTTTCTGTTTGCCAAATTTCAAGCACTGTTGTAGTTCCTTCAGGTAATGCAGATCCAGTTGTTTTTACTTTCTCGCCATCACATTTTGCTGTAGATGTATCCGTTCTGTATTTACCCTTTCTGCTCCTCTACTCGGCATACATCAACATTTAAACAACCAATTTAGGAAAGCTTGTGACAAAGTCAGCCTATAGAAATGACATGAGAAACCTTTAAAAAAAGTGTAGTCTAATCATTGTGTCATAATATATATTGGGTACTTGGTTTTTAGCCCCTTTTCCATTCATCTAGCTTCCTCCGTGTATCCTCCTCACAATTACACGCTAGACCAACGTTTCTTAATATTGTTCTTGGAGTACTTCTACAATTCACATTTTACATAATTCCCTCAAATGCTTGAGCCAGAAAGACTTTAACCCAGAACTGCAATGGCCATAAGAATTATTATAGGAAACAAAAAATCTGGGTGACAGTGGGTAGCACCATCGCCTCACGGGAAGCAGGTCCTGGGTTCAATCCCAGGTGGAGCATCCTGGGTCCTTTTTGTGTGGAGTCTGCATGACCTCCCCGTGCCCGTGTCGGTTTACTCCAGGTACTCCGGTTTCCTCCCACAGTTCAAAGACGTGTGTTAGGGTTAATTGGAGTTCTTAGCCTGTGAGTGTGTGATCCCTACAATGTCAGAGTCCGCTCCTCTGCTCTCTTTACATTTTTTTTCTGTTTTGGTCCTTTCCCCCGATCCCTCGTTTTTTCCACTCTGTTTTCATTGGCTCTGAGTGCGTTGTGTATGTGGGTGTGGCTCTCTCCACAGCAATCCATTGGCTCTGCCACTGGTTACCTCATCAGCCCTCCACCTTACTGAATTACTTAAAAGTAGTAAATGCATTCTGTTGAACCTTATACTGTCCACTCATAGCTGTGTATTTAAATGTGTGATATTTCAAGGGAAAAAAACTATGTGGTCAGGGTAAAAAAATGTGATTAATTCCAATTAATGTGAAAAATCTCTAAACCCATAAGCCTATTTTAAGAACACCAGTAAACAGTGCTTACTTTAACAACGCACAATATTACAGCAAAATATATTCCAGTACGTAGTAAAAGAAAACACAGAGCTTGTTATTTTTATTAGCTTATGTCTGGTATCCCTTTTAGGCACCGAAATGTAGCTTAAGCTCTTATGTTTATGGCTAGTTTTCAATTTCACTGGGGTTTTATGTTGTTACTTCAATACTAGCTTCCATTACAGGTATTTTTTAACAGGAACAGCCTCAGTTTGACACTGGGGGCATTTTTAGAATCCTGTGCACTTAGAGATGCCATGTCCTCATTAAGAATCAAAAGAGGACAGTGCAAAATTAGGTCATCGTGGGCTTAGGTAGAGAGACAGAAAGAATGGTAGTGTGTGTAGCTGGGAGCCAACACAGCAAAAATATGCCACATAAGCATTTTTTTTTTAGATTTCTGTAGTGAGGAAATGTACAGGTGTCCACCATTTAACGTCCATCTGATCAATGTCCGTACGCTTTAACAGCAAAGGTCTTAATAATTTGACTAAATTATAACAGGAAATAAAAATCTGTTTTTTAACTCTGGCTTCTGCGGCCATGAACAAACTCAAAACACTTTAATTACTTTAATTACCATATTTTACCAGATTTCGCTGTCAGTCTATTATAACTTCACTGTTATGGAAGCACTGACCTTTGCCATTTTCCACGTCCTGTGACGCTATAACAAATCCAAATCCTTCGCCCGACCTCCTCCTGAGCTCCACCTCAAACCCTTGTGAAGACAACGGCCTGCTCTTTTCCTCCGTCTTCACTCTGGGATTAAGCGTCGTTCCGCCTCCCTCGGTACTCATCCAATCACGAGGCTCTAGCGTTAGAGTGACGGGTACAGAGTCCAGGAAGCTGGTGCTCTGGACCAGCGAGGATCGCACCAGCGTTTGCGGAGGAGGGGTGAGGGAGTTCCGTGGCAAAGGTGGAGTGTGGTTAAGAGGGATGTGAGATGCCGAAGCAGGACGGGGCGGGATGGAGCGGTGTTGACGCTGTGTAGAGTTTGGAGAGATGGGAGAATATACGGGGCCTACAGACAGGACAAAAACAATCCACAATAAATTACAAAGTGTCCAACAACTAACAGCTGTGCTAATTTCATGGATTCTTGCAGACGGCACAACAATGTGATATGTCACAATGTGAAGGATGTTTCTTGCCTCTTCTCTGAACTAGCAGAATGACTTCTCCACGTTTGGTGTGCTCTTCCAAGATCCGCTGAACCTAGAACAGTATTCCACAAGTTACTTTCTGCTGCGCATGACAGTAGGACAAGCAGAGTTTGAAATTGGTATCCATCCATTTTGGCACAGACAGGGGGTCCTGCTAATTCACCAACCATTTTTTCAGGCAACCTTACAGTGTTGCTGCTTGGATATAGTCCATACACTCGGCAATCACTTTATTAGGTACACCTGTCCAAGTGATCGGCCAATCACATGGCATTCACTCAACACATTTAGGCATGTAGACATGGTCAAGGCGACCTGCTGAAGTTCAAAGGTGATTTAAGTGACTTTGACTGGCGAGTTAAAGATAATCTGGACATGAGCCTATTTTCTCTCTGTAGATACCTGAATGAGGTTGAGGCTCTGCACATCAGCTCCGTTGATCTTCACAATGGCGTCTCCAGGTTGGAGGCCGTTGCCCTGCTGCCGGTCCCACACTCTCTTCACTACTGCCATTCTACCTCCTTGTCCACCCAACATCAAGCTGAAGCCTAAATCTTCCTCGCACTTTGCAATGACGACAGGCACCAGCTCCCCAACTCTGGCTCCACCCCCACTCAACACCCCCGGCGATGGGACACTGCTGCCGGGGCTGCCGCTGTTGGTGCTGCTGAAGGTGAAGTACGGCCCATCCGACTGGGCGCTGGTGGGGGTAGTGAGTAGGGTGCGCTGTCCGTTTCGAAACTGGGAGTAACGCCGTCCTCCTCCAGGTGAGGAAGAGATGGAGGCACGGCCTGACTCGGTGTGGGGGAGAGGCAACCGAGAGAGGGGTGGACTCGGGGCATAAGATGAGAGATCACTCTCAGAGGACTTGGTAGAGTAATAGCGTAAAGGTGATGGCGGGTACAGAGAGTTGTTGTTGTGGTTTCGAATATAGGATGCCCTGACAAGATAGAGAAGAAGGAGGAGTTCAAAGAAACACCCATAAAGAGGTTAGGTTTACTGTAGGCCTTTTCAGTCATAACATGCTGTATATTGGCCAGCTGCACAGTTATTGTTGGTTTGCTATGGTTATGATATGGTAATATCTGAGCTTGCTGGGTTATGCCATAAATGATACCTGTGTGATCCGATAGCTGAAACCACCTCGCTGTCACTTTGGCTGGCCAAGTCGGCGCTCTGTAGTCTTCGGAGGCCCCTTGGGGAATGGTGAGGCCTCTGGAATTCACTTTCAACCACACTGGAGTAATGGCAAGAAGACGGAGTTCTTGGCGGTGGAGAAAAATGCGATGCATTTCCATTGGCGTCAAGGCTCAACCTGGATGCTCTTGATCTGAGAGCGCCGGGATACCTGCCCTCTGCATGGTACATGAACTCGTTCCGGTCTGGCTGGGCTTGTGGGAGCAGAGGCTGGGCTTTAGGTTGAGTGGTGGTAGGCAGTGGTGGAGGTTTTGAAGCTGGATCCCAGAGAAGTTTAGGACTCCCGTTAGGTTCGTAGAGAATGGGGTAACCCCTCCGAACCACCACATCTATGCTCTGGCCTACAGAAACAGCTTTCAGCATCTCCACCACCTCCTTATACGTATAGCCCAGCACGCAGGTGTCATTAATGTACACCAGGATATCACCTAGGGCAAGAGATAAAAATGCTAGGCATGAAAAAGTGGAAAAGTAATTCATCATAGAAATAATGATTAATATGAATACAAAATATACTGATGCATTTCATTGTAGAGCCACGGATTTCCTTCCTAGGGTGACATTATAAAACAGACCATTCTGCAACATGCATTTAATTTGATCCAAATTCAGAGAACACATTTTAAATTACAGTATGTCCTCTAGATGCAAACCGTCAACTAACAAACTTTCAAAGATGCGAACGCGCGCGTGCAATACATCGAAAATGACTTAAATAAGCAAAAAATTTTAAATGGCTGAGGAATTTCAAGTTAGTTTGCATCTCTGGAGCTTAACACAGGAGAGCAGAACATCGTTGTTTACTCAGTCTCTGTTATATTCTGCCTTTATCAAGAAGTGGTTGTGTAACCGACTGTCACGCTTGGGCAGAATGTGGGAGATGAACACTAGAAGCAGGTACAGAGCAGAGCTTTATTAAGAAACGGAAAAACACTGGAGAACTGAGTGCAATAATGAAACCAAGACCTGGACATACAGAGTCCACAAACAGTCCAAAACGCAGCAAACAGGACACGCAAACGAGAAAGCGGGAAACTGAAACCCTAACAGTGCGAACCTCACAGGAGCGAAATTTACTCATTTCACGCCAAACAAAGGAAATGCAGGGTTTAAATATCCAAACTAATAATGGCTAATAATGACAAACTAAATGGCTGAAGTAAGTCAGAACGTAAACAAAGGTGACGCAACGCAGAGGGAAGACATGGAAGGAGAGATGGACGCTGGGAAGTAAAGTCCAGTAGGACTGTATCCGTGACACCAACTGTCTATAGTATATACCTCTTTTTGCAGAATTACTGCACAAAAAGGAGACAGAATAAAATACAAAAGCAACTACTGAATGGTAGAAACAACAAAACGGGTAGATACATAATCTGCCAACCTTCCAGAGTCAAACAGCCTGACACATTAATGCATTTTTAGCCTAATAATTGTTTTTCCACTATCACACTACCCCCGACAATTCCACAGGATTCATAACACCTGTAAATGCCCCATTTCCCAGAAGCACTAAATTAAGTACACAGATAAAATGCATATCAAACTGGGATGATGACAGGTACCATCCTCATTAACAACAAGTGGTAAAGCGGAATGCAAAAAATAGAATCTGACACGATAGTTTTTCTTTGTCAACTCTTTTTGTGAAGAGATACCAATCCTATTAGCCGCTTCTCAAAATGACATGACACCAAAGTTTTTCGCAACATTAGTTTTTGACATCTTAATTCCTAAACCCAATATTATCAAAACCAAATGCAAATGACCTTTTAAGGCTATAATGTTGTATTTAGACTAAAAGTAAATTATGTGATCGTACAAATGCTAGCCATGAGAGAGTGAAACGGACAGAGAGGTACAGAGTAAGTGCATGCATTAGTGCAGCTGGATTAGATTAGACAGAATAAGATGCTATAGTATGACATCACACGTCCACCAGCACAGAAACAGACTTTATTTAGTGGAGTCTCCTAGAGAATAAGTTTTTTTTGTTATTAGTTACTGATATCACTTCGTACAAAAAAGGTAACCCACTACTAAAACTGTCACTGTTCAACATAGCTTCAAAAAACAACCATTTCATCATAGAAAAACGTTCATTTACATTTGTCGCCCTTATCCAGAGCGACTTACAATTGATACAATCTTACAATCCAAGCAATTGTGGGTTAAGGGTCTTGCTCAAGGACCCAACAGTGGCAGCTTGGCAGAGGTGGGATTTGAACCCTGGACTTTCTGGTCCATAGTCCAGCCACCACAGTCCCACAGTTCTGAAGAACAAAACTGAACTGTGGTGTTTAATGGAAATAAGTAAAACAACTGACGACAGCTGAAGATGATCAGGTGGTTCATCTTCCAGCACGAAAGTGACCATAAACACCCCACCAAACAGACAACACTGTGGCTTAAAGATAGAAGGCAAATGACCTGGAGTGTCCAAGTCAGAGCAGTGAGAGACCTGACAGAAAATCTGTGGATGGACTGGAAGACAGTTGTCGACTGCCACTCACCAGCAAAACTGACTCTATTCCAACAATTCCACAAATGTTCCCCAATCTAGATGTGCAAAGCTGGTATAAACACATCCATCCAGACTGATGGCTGTAATTAAAGCTGCATTAAATTGAAAGATCCCAGTCAGTCCCAGGAAAACGTATTAAAGCATTAAACTGGGGGCAGATCACTTTTCCAACCCTGTTATTCTACATTTTTATGTATTATTTTTAAGCACTGTTCCCTTTATTCCCGTTATCTGAATGGTGTAATATAAAATGTGTAAATAAAGTAAAAAAATATATTTTAATTGGATTTCTGGCTGACAGTAGTGATTTTCTATAGTCACTGAAAAAGAAGAACGTGCTGTTCTTACGGCAATAGGATGTGAAGTGCAGCAGTGCCAATAATTACATGTGTAGTTTGTCCTACAATACATGTACTTCAGGAAAATCTTAGACTTGAGATACATAGCCGTATCTACAAGTCCCTGCTAAAACAGTCAGATCTGTGGTTTGCTCAGATACCCGTGTTAAGTGTGGATGGCCCCCCAGAGGTGATGTTGTAGATCTGGAGGAACTCTCTTGGTCTGCTGCCCCCGACGATGTTGAATCCAAAGCCCTGAGGCCCTTTACACAGTCGAGTGTGAACTGAGAATCCTCTTAACTCACTTGGCTGATCAGTGAACTCTTCCACTTTGTGTGAGAGAGAGAGGCAGACAGACAGACAGAGAGAGAGTTTAAATAAAAAGCAATGACACACAATAAAAGGAAACAGAATGCTAAGGTGAAATGAAACAGAGACTTTTACTAGAGAAAGTTAGGTATATTTGTTTATTAGTTTTATTTAACGTCACCATCGGCATCAAAGGCCATTTTACCAACAGACAATTAATATCGATACACATGGTTACTTCAGAACTAGTCATATCTACTCAGATCATGCCAATTTAGAGGCAACAGTGCTAACCACCGAACTGCCTACACTAAGCTAATACATTTAATATAACTATAACTAAGAAATAAAATTTAGTAGGGTTGTTCATTCCATCACAATTCTTAAAACAGCATAATGCTTTGACGTAAAACTCCTAAAATGAAAATACTGTACATACAGCACTGTGCAAAAGTCTTAGGCCACCTTTAGATTTGTTGTTTTAGCAATGGTATAATGGCCATATATAACATTGTCAACGACTGGACATCAAATTTGGATTCGTCATTCCATAATACTCTTGTCCACTGATCTCCCAATTCCAATCTTCTGTGAGATCATTCTGCTCCCCTTCCAGTGATGAAAATGTGGCTTCTTGGATGCTACCCTTCCAAAAAGACTTTTTTTCCAAAAAGACATTCTTGATCAATCTTCTTCAGACTGTAGAAGGGTCAACTTGGCATCCCGATGAAGTTGCAAGATGCTGCCATTGTAAGATGCTGCTATTGTAGCCTATAGAAGCTGTTTTTCAGATTTTTTTTTCAGTTTTTTAATACTGCATACAAATTCCCTGTATTTTCTGGTTGTATTCTAATGAAGAGACTGACAAATGATTATATATGGTCATTATACCTTTGCTAAAACAATGGTAAATACAGTGGGGCCAAAAAGTATTTAGTCAGCCACTGATTGTGCAAGTTCTCCTACTTAGAAAAATGAGAGAGGTCTGTAATTTTCATCATAGCTACACTTCAACTATGAAAGACTAAATTAGAAAAAAAATCCAGGAAATCACATTGTAGGATTTTTCAAGAATTTAATTATAAATTATGGTGGAAAATAAGTATTTGGTCAATAAGTTTGGTCCAACTCAATACTTTGTAACATAACCTTTGTTGGCAATGACAGAAGTCAAACATTTCCTGTAAGTCTTCACCAGGTTGGCACACACTGTAGCTGGTATTTTGGCCCATTCCTCCATGCAGATCTCCTCTAGAGCAGTGATGTTTTGGGGCAATACGGACTTTCAACTCTCTCCACACATTTTCTATGGGTGGTTGAGGTCTGGAGGACTGGATGCCACTCCAGGACATGAAATGCTTTTTCCGGAGCACTCCTTCATTGCCCGAGGGTTATTTTGGTTTGGGATCCATGTCATGCTGGAAGACCAGCCATTTCCATCTCCAAGATTCTGTCACTGAGGAAGGAGGTTTGCTAAATCTCACGATAAGGCCCGTTCAGTCGTCCTGTCACCTCTGCAGAAAAACAGCCCCAAGCATGATGTTTCCGCAACATGATTCAACAGTAGGTATGGTATGTTCTTGGGATGCGACTCAGCATCTTTTTCCTCCAGTGATGTTACCAAAAATTCTATTTGGTTTCTAGGACCACATGATATTCTCCCGATCCTCTTCGGATCTTCCATATGCTCTCTGCCAAACTCAGAAGGGCGGACATGTACTTGGCTAAGCAGGGGGCACACTTGGCACTGCAGGATCTGAGTCCCTCTCGGCGTAAGTGTGTTATGATGGTTAAGCCATTGTTACTTTGGTCCCAGATTTCTGAGGTCATTCATCAGGTCCCTCAGTGTAGTTCTGGGAATTTTGCTCACCGTTCTATGATCAATTGACCCACAGATAAATCTTGCTGGAGCTTCAGATCATCAAGGGAGATTATCAATGGTTCTTGTTGTCCTTACAGTTGCTCCCACAGTTGCTTGATTCAACACCAACCTGCTTGCCTATTGTAGTCACTTTTCCAAGCCTTGTGCAGGTCTACCATTTTCTTCCTGGTGTCCTTCGACAGCTCTTTGATCTTGAGTTTGGAGTCTGACTGTTTGAGGCTGTGGACAGGTGTCTTTTATACAGATAACGAGGTCAAACAGCTGCCATTAATACAAGTAACGAGTGGAGGACAGAATAGCTTCTTAAAGAAGACGTTACAGGTCTGTGAGAGCCAGAAATCTTGCTTGTTTGTGGGTGACCAAATACTTATTTTCCACCATGATTTACAATTAAATATTTAAAAAATCCTACAATTTCTTTTTCTCGTTTTGTCTCTCATAGTTGACGTGAAAATTACAGACCTCTCTAATCTTTTTAAGTAGGAGAACTTGCACAATCAGTGGCTGACTAAATACTTTTTGGCCCCACTGTATAATGGTGGTCTAATACTTTAGCACAGTGCTGTAGCTTATTTCACCTTGAATGCTGTCATGTCTGCTGAACTGCAGATCTTTAAGAAATACATGATATTGTCCATATGGGTGTCTCGTTCACTAAGGTCCTGGTAATTACTTGTAATTGTTTCTGTACTGAATGGTTTGTAACAGACAGAACTTGATGTAGAGTTAAATTAGCACTTACGGTCAGTCATGCATATTGTCCCTCCGCTAGACGTGCGCCGCCTGCGCCAGTAAGCTGGCTTGGGCTGATGACTGTAAAAACAACATGACAACACAAGATGTCAGTGTTGGAATAAGAAACAGATCGGGCAACTCCAGATCTCAGTGAGCGTGGATGCAAAAAAAAAAACTGAAACAGGACGGTGCATATGGACTGCATACTGCACTACATGATTTCACTACAATGAATTATACAAGAAAGTATGTATGAAAGTCACACTATTGTGGTCTATTACATTATATTGAATTATGTTAAACAAAGCATATACACGGTGTACACTGAAACAGTACTGTTTTGCTCCCCCATATTCTATGCTGCATGTACCTCTCTCAATAGAAGATAATCTCCAAATTAAACGCGTGTTCGAAGACATTAAAGATACCAACACTAAAGAACAGGTTGCCCTCTTACTTGTCATATGGTTCCCCTGAGTCGTGTATGTCATTCCCATGTTTCCAAGCCCGCCCCGCCATTAAAAACGGTCATCTTCTGTGTCCGCTCCCGTTCTCAAAGGAACTGCCGCCCCCTTCATTGGAATCACGTTGACGCTGGGAGAAGATGTGGGGGGCAGGGATTTGCTAGCACCTCCTGAGCCCCCTAAACAATCAATAAACAGAAAACATGTCGATCCTGATGTAAATTAGTCTGATCCCTGGTAGGGGCAAAACATATGTGTTCGTTCATTTCATTTTATTCAAGGTCGCACGGCATTCCATGGATATCACGATGGGAGGAAAGGTTACAGTGGGCAAAAAGTATTTAGTCAAGCCACTGAATTGATGCAGGTTCTGCTAATTAGAAAGATGAGAAAGGTCTGTATTTTAAACATAGGTACAATTCAACGATTGCGAGACAAAATGAGGAAAAAAAGATCCAGGAAATCCACATTGGTTAGAAAAAAAGTATCCTCCTAATTGTTGTAAATCAGGTAGAAAAGCGTATTTGGCACCCACAAACAAGCAAGACCTTTCTGGCCTCTCCACAGCCTGTAACTTCTTCTTTAGAAGCTCTTCTGTCTCCACTCGTTACCTGTATTAATTGGCAGCTGTTTTGACCTCGTTATCGGTATAAATGTCACCTGTCCACAGCCCTCAACAGTCAGAATCCAAACTCAACATGGACAAGACCAAAGAGCTGTCGAAGGACACCAGAAGAAAATGGAGACCTTCACCGGATGGGAGAGTGAAATAATCTACAATAGGCAAGGCAGGTTGGTGTGAATAAATAAACGGTGGGGGAGCAGGCGGAGGCAATGGTAAGAAATGGAAAAACATTCAAGGACCACTGATAATCTACAATCGAATTGGGGCTCACGCAAGATCTCAATCAGTGGGTCAAAATGTCATGAGGAACGGTGAGCAAAAACCCAGACAACTACACGGAGGGGGACCTGATAAATGACCTGCAGAGAGGTGAGACCAAAGTAACAAAGGCTTACCATCACAGTAAACACTTAAGCCGAGAGAGGGACTCAGATCCTGCAGTGCCAGGCGTTGCCCCCCTGCTTAATCCAGTACATGTCCAGGCCTATCTGAAGTTGGCAGAGGCATATGATGATTCAGAAGAGGGATTAGGGGAAATATCATGTGGTCAGATGAAACCAAAAAATAGAAACTTTTGGTAAAAACTCAACTCGTCGTGTTTGGAGGAAGAAGAAAAATGCTGAGTTGCACCATACCTACTGTGAAGAATGGGGGTGGAAACATTCATGGCTGAGGCTGTTTTTTATTGCAGAGGGGACAGGGACGACTGATCCGGTTAAGGAAGAATGGAAAACAGGGGGCACCCAGATCGCTGAAGAGTTTAGCCAAACCCTCCTTTCCATCAGTGAGAGCATTGAAGATGGAACGTGGCTGGGTCTTCCAGCATGACAATGATCCCAAACACACCGCTCGGGCAACGAAGGAGTGGCTCCGTAAAAAGTATTTCAAGGTCCTGGAGTGGCCTAGCCAGTCTCCAGACCTCAACCCCATAGAAAATTTGTGGAGGGAGTTGAAAGTTCGTGTTGTCCAGCGACAGCCCCAAAACATCACTGCTCTAGAGGAGGTCTGGAGCATGGAGGAATGGGCCAAAATACCAGCAAACCAGACTTAACAGGAAACGTTTGACCTCTGTCATTGCCAAGAAAGGTTATGTTACAAAGTATTGAGTTGAACTTTTGTTATTGACCAAATACTTATTTTCCACCATAATTTACAATTAAATTCTTTATAAATCCTACAATGTGATTTCCTGGATTTTTTTTCTTTTTTTGTCTCTCATAGTTGAAGTGTACCTATGATGAAAATTACAGACCTCTCTCATAAGTAGGAGCCTCTCTTTCTAAGTAGGAGAACTTGCACAATCAGTGGCTGACTAAATACTTTTTTGCCCCACTGTACATCAACACTAGTCAGACAAATTCATACTGGGCCAATTAAGAGCGACCAATGTTTTCGGAATGCACTCGTGGTAGACGAGGTAAGAAACTCAAGAGTCCAAGGTAGGGGTGAGCAATATGACGATATTTTATCATATCGTGATACATTTCGTTATCGTAATAGATGATATTCTTTTCTGAGCGTATCGTCAGTGCTTACAGAGCACTGACCGGCTGCATGTTTCAATATAAAGTGTAATTTCTCCTGTTTAATTGGATGAAGTGCGGCACATTTTGAACATAAATCCCTCTCCTAAGTATGAGATCATATTTGAACGGTAGTTTATAAGAATGTGTCGCTACTGATGCATTTTGTCTGCGATCACATGTATCGTGATAAATATCGAGTATCATCAAAATGCCTTTAATTATTGTGATATAATATTTTTACCATATCGCCCACCCCTAGTCCAAGGTCGGGATCTCTGGAGCTGTGGAGGAATGACATTTATGGTTTTGGAAATAGCTTAGCACAAAGCGATGTCCTTAAATAATTAGACAATAATCAGCTCTGCTTGCAGATACACAAGAGACAAGATAGTGCATCTGTGAATGTATACAAGGACTGTTGATGTGCCCAATGACACTGCAGTTTAAAAAAGCAGCTGGCTTTACGCATCTCAGATTAAGCCTGTCCCAGCTCACAGCCACCCAGAATGAGATAAACTGAAACTGACCATGACTAAACTGGGAGGGATGCTCTGTACTGTGTGTGTGTGCACCTTTGGATGTGCTACAAGCTATAAATGAATTCCATATAACGGTGAAATCAGGTCTGTACCTGGCCACAGTCCCTTCATCTAATATGCAGCTGAAATCAGTACTGAATCAATATCGACATGTAAGCGAGGTCAGCATTTCACCCCTAGAAGACACATTATGACTGAGGGGAAGGCATAGCTAATCCACAGAGACAGATCGCTATGCAAGCCTCCAATCCTGATCGGCTGCCACAGGATGGTTTGATCAATGTCTTTGCAAAGTCTGTGCCTAGTCCCAGGAGACCACAGGGCCGGTGTGGGAAAAGTGCACAGCCAAACAAAACTAAAAGTGAACTCATGAAAAAGTTGAATGGACAGTTTTAGTGGACTGTGAACTAAAGTGGCATCCAGTTGCACTGTAGCAAAGTGGCAAATTAATCAAGTATTAACATAAAGCCTTGACTTGTCTAGTTATGAGCCAAAAGTCTTAGGCCACCATTATTTTTTAGCAATGGTATAATGACCATATATAATTATTTCTCGGTCTCTATCACAATACAACCAGAAAATACAGGACATTTGTATGGAGTATTAAAAACCTGAAAACAAATGAGTATTTAGTGTGACCTCCCCTTACACTTGAGCAATAGCCGTCATCAGGATTCCACGTTGACGATTCTACAGTCTGAAGAAGCTTGATCAGGAATGTTTTTTTTGGAAGGGTAGCACCCAGTAAATCACTAACAGAAGGAGAACGTGGTGAAAAGGCTAAGATATGCTAAATTTCACGAAGATTGGACTGAAGATCAGTGGAAGAGAGTATTACGGAGCGACAAATCCAAGTTTAAAATTTCGGGTCCAGTCATCAAGAATATGGTGTATATATGGTCATTATAATCATTGCTAAAACAACAAATCTAATGGTGGCCTAAGACTTTTGCACAGTCCTGTGTGCTATTATTAGCCTAATAGTTTGCTATAGACATCAAACATCCTCTGTAGTTTCATGCATAAAAATTCTTTATACATCTGAGAGCAAATCTGTTCACAGTAACCAGCAGGGAGTGTCATTATTAAAACTCTATGGAAAGGGAGGGGTAAATTACCTAGGAGTCTGGCATGATATAAGCTGTGAATCACAATTGGGATCAGATGACAGTATTTGAAGGATCTGCTCTTGCACAGTGTTGCCATCGTACATTCCATATCTATAGCTCAACGGTTCCTCTTTTGACTAGTGAGTTCTCTGGTCAGAATGTTATTCATCTAGACACAGGTATAAGTTTTAGGGGGTTATTTATTTTAAGCACTAAGATTCTGTTGTACAATTTCTCTGGACAGCTCTGTGGCTATCACTAAATTTACAATGGCTATTAAAATGCTAAGAACCACTGATCTTTTGCCATCAGAACTGACAGAGTTTGGTCCATATTGACATGATAGCATCACACAGTTGCTGCAGATTTGTTGGCTGCACATCCATGATGCGAATCTCCCATTCCACCACATCCCAAAGGTGCTCTAGTGGATTGAGGTATGGTAATTGTGGAGGCCGACTGAGTACAGTGAACTCATTGTCATGTTCAAGAAACCAGTTTGAAATGATTTCAGCTTTGTGACATGGTGTGTCATCCTGCTGGAAGTAGCCATCAAAAGATGGTACACTGTGGTGATAAAGGGATGAACATGGTCAGCAACAATACTGAGGTAGGCTGTAGCATTTAAATGATGTTCAGTTGGTATTAAGGGGCACAAAGTGTGCCAAGAAAATCCTGTACATGCCAATTTCTCAAAGAGTGACACAGGGTTCAGTTCTGGGTCCTCTTCTATTTTTCACTCAGCTCAGCCTTGGGCACGTTATTGCCAACATGGTCTAAAGTTCCATTTTCAAATTATATCTCAGAACCCAAACCAATGAGCCTTTCCCTCTTGCTACACTAGTAAACTGCCTTAAAGACATTACATACTGGATGGTATCTAATTCTGTCAAGTCAAACTGTGACTAAATTAGATGCCATCATGCTGGTAGGATCTCAAGCTGCTCTTGAAAATCACTAAAGTGAATCACTGTAGTCTTGAGAAACATAGCATTACAGTAGCTCCCAACAACAACATTCAGAGACACCCTTGACTACACACTTTCCTCTTAGTCAAACTTTAATTCTGCTAGCAAATCTGCACACCTGTTTTCACAATGCATACATTCATCACATCACATGTCTATTATTGCACCTCACTTTCCTCTGGTCTTCCTTCTAAATCCCTTCAAAAACTCCAGAACATTCAAAACTATGCTGGAAAGTCTCCCCCCTTAAATCAACAGCTACACTGCCTCATCGTCTCAGCCTGTATACATTTCTGAAAGTCTCATGCTTGTATACATGGCACTTCTCACATCTCTGAAATCCTCACCTACACACTGGCCTGCTAACCTTCAGATCTGACCTTCTTACCATCCCTGTCACAAAACTCAGTTGGAGCCAGATCCTTTAGCACTGCGGTGCTGAGACTCTGGAATGAACTACCACAGCACCTCAGGGAACGCATAAGCCTGACCTTATTTAAATTTCAACTCAAGACCCATCTGTTTACTCTCCGTTTCCTCTCCCACACTTTACATAATCATAGGATGCCACCTATCTCAATCTCCTTCCTTTTTAGCCTGTGTTGTTGTTTAGCGACCATACATGTACGAAAGAACCATACCTATATGTATGACTTGTATCATCTTTACCTTTATTATCATTCCACCTGATTTTTCTAGCTGCTTCTTCTACTACAGCTTAAGATATCAACACTGTCCCAAATCTACCTCATCCAGTCTGGTCCGGTGAAGTGTGCTTGTAAACAATATCGACGGGCCCTTAGGTGGCTACGCATGATTTGGCCCCAATATTAATGAATGTGGAAAAATTGGGACTTTCCCATCAGACTTTCGGGTCCATTCTGGGGCCCCTCAAAGTCATAACTTGGCCCCAATGTTAACAAATGGGAAAAATTAAATTTTGAGCTGCAGACAGGAAATTTTCCATAATGATTCAGCTCATAATGGAATAGGGGCATGTGCTTGAGGAAATGCGCAATCCAGTTATTAATATTATTATTTATATTATTATTATTATTATTGTGGCATTACTGTATACCATAGGGTACAACATTAAATAACAACACTTTTTTCTCTTTCTTTTGAGGAGCAACATCACTCTTCCCCTTCAGTTATAAATTATATTTATACAAGCAGGATACCACATATGAAGGACTTGGTTAAATTACCGTCCTTTCTCCACAATCTTTAAAGCATGACCTTAAACTTAAATGCTGCATAATGCAAATCAAAGTCCTGACCTTAATCCAATGGAAATGTTGTGGAAGGACCTGAAGAGAGCAGCTAATGTGAGGAAACCCACCAATATCCCAGAGCTGAAGCTGTTCTGTATAAAGGAATGGGCTAAAATTCCTCCAAGCAGGACTGATCAACAGTTACAGGAAACGTTTAGTTGCAGTTATTGCTGCACAGAGGGGTCACACCAGATACTGAAAGCAGAGGCTCACATACTTTTGACACTCACTAATACGTAATATTGGATCATTTTACTCAATAAATAAATGACCAACTATAATATTTTGTCTCATTTGTTTAACTGGGTTCTCTTTATCAACTTTTAGGACTTGTGTGAAAATCTGATGATGTTTTAGGTCATATTTATGCAGAAATATAGAAAATTCTAAAGGGTTCACAAACTTTCAAGCACCACTGTACAACCATGTTTTTTTATGGCTGTGTGGTGGTGTGACATCATGCGTCACATGACACTGGTAAGATGGCGGGCGGATTGCGTCCGAGGTCCTGTGCATACTGCACACTCGCATACTGCTTTAACGGTCAAGCAGTGCATACTAGATCGAATAAGTATGCCATGTCAGACGCAGCCAAACAACAGCGAGAAAAAAGTTCACAAACAATTCAAACACACAGTAAACCTTGCATGAATGAAAGGCTTAACTGGAAACCTCAGGCATACTACTACTATCCTAAGGTTTATTATTACATTTTATCACCAGTATTCACACGCACCACTGAAATGTATCAATCTTAATTCTCTGGTCATAACAGCCCATCTGCTTCACCATCCTCCCCTTCCTACCTGAGAGCCCGGAGTCTCCCTCGCTGTTGTAACCCTCTTCTACGGCTTTCTCCAGGTTGCTGAGGGACTTGCTGCGTGTGCGGAAGTTCCTTAAAAGCTTGCAGTGCTCCTGGTAAGTGATGGGTGGGCTGTCGGGACCAATGTGGATTGGGCGAGGAGTTCCGTAGTAGTTACCTTACAGAGAGTGAAGGATGAGAACAGGTTGGATTTTGACTTTTTGGATTTATTGCTCAATCAGTCACTTCGGCTGAAAGTGCTTCAGCATTGCTGTAATGGTGAAACAGATAGTATTTTAGCCCTCTGGGCATTTACATTTACAGCATTTAGCAGATGCCCTTGTGCAGAGCAAATTAAAATTGATGCAGTCTTACAATCCAAGCAATTGTAGGTTAAGGGTCTTGCTCAAGAACCCAACAGTGGCAGCTGTTGGGAACAAATAAGATCCAGAGTCCAGTACCTTAACCACTAAGCTACCACAGTCCCAGTTACGTGGCAGTTACGGGCTGAACTGAAACTTGCACTGAAACTTTCTGTAAAGATAAAGAGCAAATAAGAGCAGCTACGGGATCATCAATATTAACACATACAGCTAAACCTGCAAACACCATATCATTTCATAAATAATGGGTATATACAGTGGGGCAAAAAAGTATTTAGTCAGCCACTGATTGTGCAAGTTCTGCTACTTAGAAAGATGAGAGAGGTCTGTAATTTTCATCATAGGTACACTTCAGCTATGAGATACAAAATGAGAAAAAAAATCCAGGAAATCACACTGTAGAATTTTTAAAGAATTTAACTGTAAATCGTGGTGGAAAATAAGTATTTGGTCACCCACAAACAAGCAAGATTTCTGGCTCTCACAGACCTGTAACTTCTTCTTTAAGAAGCTCTTCTGTCCTCCACTCGTTACCTGTATTAATGGCACCTGTTTGACCTTGATATCTGTATAAAAGACACCTGTCCACAGCCTCAAACAGTCAGACTCCAAACTCAAGACCAAAGAGCTGTCGAAGGACACCAGGAGGAAAATTGTAGACCTGCACCAGGCTTGGAAGAGTGTATCTACAATAGGCAAGCAGGATGGTCTGAATAAATCAACTGTGGGAGCAATTGTAAGAAAATGGAAAACATTCAAGACCATTGATAATCTCCCTCGATCTGGGGCCCCACGCAAGATCTCATCCCGTGGGGTCAAAATGATCATGAGAAACAGGGAGCACAAATCCCAGAACTGCACGGAGGGGACCTGCTGAATAACCTGCAGAGAGCTGGGGCCAAAGTAACAAAGGCTACCATCAGTAACACACTACGCCGAGAGGGGACTCAGATCCTGCAGTGCCAGGCGTGTCCCCCTGCTTAAGCCAGTACATGTCCAGGCCCGTCTGAAGTTTGCCAGAGAGCTTATGGATGATCCAGAAGAGGATTGGGAGAATATCATGTGGTCAGATGAAACCAAAATAGAACTTTTTGGTAAAAACTCAACTCGCTGTGTTTGGAGGAAGAAGAATCTGAGTTGCGCCATACCTACTGTGAAGCATGGGGGTGGAAAACCTCATGCTTTGGGCTGTTTTTTCTGCAAAGGGGACAGGACAACTGATTTTTTCTCATTTTGTCTCTCATAGTTGAAGTGTACCTATGATGAAAATGTCAGACCTCTCTCATTTTTCTAAGTAGGAGAACTTGCACAATCACTTTTTTTGCCCCACTGTAAATAAATATTGTGAAATATTACTGTATCGATCTTTTTTTTTAGAACAGGCCTAGTATTTATTCTGAACTGGCCTAAGTGATTGATATCATTTGTTCTTTTGTATAGATACATTTTACTAGTACAGAAATCTGTACGGTTGTGTTCTGTGTTCTAACTGTAAATACATGAAACATGATGATATGATATTTTTGGAGATCGCCCACCCCGAGGTGTAGCACTTAACACAATCTACTCCAAAACCCAGGAGAACATTCACTCAACAGTGGCCAGCTTTTACTGTACTATACAGACTGGGCTGCGTATTCAATTTTCTTGTGGTTTCAAAGTCTTGCATAATGCCTGCCTTTTACTGGCGGAGCAGCGAGCCAGCAGACACTAAATCATGGCCGTTGCCTGTCTGACGAGGCGAGAATGAAGTTTATGGTTCTGAGTAAATGCTGCAGCATCTTTTATGCTAATGCAACTCACTCTCTTAATCAGGAAACGGAGGCGATCCCACCCCTGAGAGTTGTAACTCACACGTACTCCCCGCGAGCATTACACAGCTGATAACACCGCTACTGAATGCTAACTTGCTTTAAAAGGCACAGGAATTCTCCGCTATACGTTATACTTCCGCACGGGGCCACAGGGTGCGGATGTGTAACCATGCAGTTATTTTAAGATATTAAAAATGCTATGTAAATTGAGAACCAGGGAGAGAGCAGGGATCTGACAGGTGTACATCTTTGAAGACGTGAGGTGAAGTGAAATGTAAACTGACCTTTGAATTTGCCACTCTCTAGCAGGGCTCCCGACTCCTCTAGAGAGAAGAACTCCTCGATGGACACAAAGTTATAATCCACTCCTGAGATCTCCCCATCTCTAGGCTGTCTGGTTGTACCTACAAATTATATTGAAGAAAAGAGTTCATGTTAAACAGAGTGTGAGCTTGGGATTTTACAATCTGCCTCATCAGAGAAGATTCTAAGGAGTTGGTCACCGATTTCTACTTGGCCGAATTAAACATGTGCTGCATGTTGTTTTTGTGGCTTCAAACATGTTGACTAGCACGACAATATCTATAAAATGCGACATTTTTTTATGCGCCCTTTGTTCGACTTCTTCCAACTTTTGCCGGCAACAAAATCTCACTGACCAATCACCGTCTCTTCTGGTGTTGGCATAGAAATAACCAAGATAGCTGAGTGTAGCTCTGCAGTTCGACAACCTGTTTATGTTTATGTCACATCAGCATCGAAGGCTGTTTTGTGACAAGAGCAAGGTTACAGCGATATTAAAGTGCCTAATGAAATGAATAGGCTACTTTGGATTACAAAGGTATGGTTCTGATAATCGTTATGTTACATTTGTTAAATTATTTAAGCAATAATACATGAGAGGGAGTGCTTTAATGTGAGATACTGGCACAGGTGTCGAAGTTCAGAACACCCGTGCCAATATCTCACGTTAAAGCACGGCCTTGAGTGTATTATTGTGATTATACCACAGTTCACCATTTATTGCTAAATTTTAAGATAAAGAGGACAGAAAAAAATGATTACCCTTCCACGAGGTAAAATAGTTCCAGTCTATCAGGCACCCCAAGACTAAGCCCTTCAGTCATTAAAGTCGAGGAACAGAATTACCAATAACTGTTTATTATACAGACAATAAACACAAATATATCAATTGGTAAGTTTAAAAGTAATAAAAAGAAAGTTTATTTACATTCAGCAAATAAAATGGGTTGGGTTTATGAGGCAGGCTGTTACTAAGATCCACTATTCTACCGACTGAAGCAAATCGGAGTGAGATCCCGGTGTTCTAACCAAAGCCCATTACCTAATATTCAAAGGCAGACAGTCTCCAGTCACGACTCTGCTTACGCTGGTCAGGGATATCCAAAGCCTAGCCCAGAATTAAATGGACATGGCAGAAAATGAGCAGAGGACAGAATGCCAGTCCATCGCAAGAGGTCACTGTTCCAGCTCCAGGGAATCATCTCCTGAGCCTCCCAAGGCCTTCCCAGACATGGACAGTAGTGTGTCTGTGTGAAGCCTGATGTGGTCGCGCAAATCACGCAACCCGCTTTGGTGGGTTAGCAAATTGCCGCTGGGCCACTTGAGGGCCAAAATGACAGATATGAATGTAAACAGTTAAACATAAAACACATGACCATTAAACCATTTTCACCTTTACCTAGCGTTTATCTTTGCCAGTCTTTTTTCCTTTATAGGAGTTCACGCAACGGTTTGAGGTCATTATACTGATAAACCTTGGATTCTGTTGCTTTACCTCAAGGCAATGTCATTCAAATGAGCTTTTGCCATGAAAAAGTATACGATTGAAATCTAAAATTGTATTAAACCATTTCAAATTCAGCTCTAGGAATTCCATAATAGTCACCACAGGGTAACCAAATGGTTTCATTTTTAATCAGGATACAATTTTCATACAAGAGGTATGACATTACCAGGTCTAGATTTGGCTTTTTTGCATCTGTTAGTGTTTTGTAATTAAATTCTGAACTAATCACTCTATTCTCAACTACAACATTATCTAGGGTTAGCAGGCCTGTGAGTTTAAAAAGTCCCACAGATGTCAAACCAAACATGCTGTTCAAAATACCTACATTCTGGACATGCAGTGTCATACATGCGTCGTGACTGACAGTGGATTTATAAGGCACTGTCAGTCCCATCAGTTTTCATCATCCCCCACACACTGACATGCATGCACACACACACACGCACACGCACACGCACACGCACAATTCAAAATCGAATTAAGATTCTGATTATAAAGTCCCATGATCATCTCAGTTTATTTGCCCCCTTCACCCTCTGGGTGCAGCATTCTGAGTTTTATTAAAAAATAGTTGTGTGTGTGTGGTGTGTGTTTGTGTGCCCGCATGGGCACATTGACCTATTCAGCTCACGTAACCCGAGGCTTAGTTTTGTCCTTCTTGACCAAAATCTTCACTCACCACACCCACCACATGTCACTCCACCACACCACCAGAAGCCATTAGGGAAGGGGAAACAGTTCTGTCATGGGTCAGCCGTCCAATAAGATGGGTGACCCCAGGGCGTCGGGGTGTGTGTGTGGTGTGTGTGTGCTTTCATGTATAGCAGGCTTTGAAAGCCATACATGAGAGAAGTACATACTGTTTGATTGAATATTGATTAATGGAATACACCATAATAGGAAACAGCTCTAAATAACATTTAGTAGGCATCAATAAATGATGACACATAACTAGATTTGCAGAGGTCAACTAAAAAGAGTGCTTGCATAAGCAGTGAAATTACACAGCTCTGCACTTAATTGGATTTTCATGACAGAATCTGGTTAGAACTATCAATCACTGACAACCAGTCAATGGAAACAGCAAGCCATTACTTAAAAACAATTCATCATAGCCCCTTAATGAAGAATTCACTGCAGGTCACGTCACCCCATAGATGTAAAACTGTCATCATCAGCTTTGGCAACTGTCATCCTTATCATTAAATATCTCTGTAGCCATCACATTCCTCAGTTGCTATTATGAACACGACGCCACAATACATACATGTTCAATTCAATTTAGCAAACCAATTATCTGAACTGTTATTCTTAAACCAGTCAAACTGGTCTGAATTCAATCAATTCCTGCAAGGAGGTGGCGGCATATGTAACATGAAGGCACCTCTGTGTCAAACAGACCCAATCCCCAGACTAGGGAGCCTCTGGCGAGGAAGAAACATCTGGCCAGCATACTTGCCAAGGGGCCTTACATCTGGATGTTTGGTGCTATGGTGCCAGGAGTGATTGTAACTCCAAAACACATGAAACCTCACCTCATGGGAGGAGGGATAAGAACTAGCATTATTACAGATGCCTATCCCAATCTTCAAGTTTCTTTAATTGCGTCTGACTATTATTGTTTTAATGTTTTATACAAGAAAAGTACACACTATTTTGAACTGTTACTCTTCAAAAATAAAAAGGAATGTTTTTCACTCTATTATTTAAGATATGGTGAAGCTATAGGGTATAGCATTTTGTTATGTTTTAAATCTCTATTTACATTTACAGCATTTAGCAGACGCCCTTATCCAGAGCGACATACAATTGATACAGTCTTACAATCCAAGCAATTGTGGGTTAAGGGTCTTGCTCAAGGGCCCAACAGTGGCAGCTTGGCAGAGGTGGGATTTGAACCCTGGACCTTTTGGTCCATAGTCCAGTACCTTAACCGCTAGGCCACCACAGTCACAGTCACTATTTCTAGTAAATTCTTTTAATTTCAGGGAAATAAATGTTTTTTGGTTTAAAGACAAAATAAAATGTCCATTGTTTTTACATGGTTTACACTTCAGAAATAAAAAAATGAATGTTATCGAATGTAAAACCGATAATCATGAGAAAAACTAATCATAAACTCAGTATCGTGAATCTATTTGCTAGCATTCGTAATTTGTGCCTGGTATCTAGCCACAATCTAAGCGTTAACTACTGAAAGTACATCATTTCATTTATCCAGTGCAACCGATCTTTGAAATCCAAGTACTCCCAAACTCCCAAAATCTCTGATAGTCTCCATGTTTGTTTTGGGTGGAAAAGTGATTACCGTATTTTTCGGACCATAAAGCGCACCGGATTATAAGACGCAATATCAATGATCGACTGCTAACGGATCTATTTTCATACATAAAGCGCATCGGGTTATAAGACGCATGAAATGAAACAAAACTCTTAAGTTCCGTCGGAAGCTCAGTTGGTCTTTACCTGGCGCAGGGGCGTCTTCTTGCTTCCTCCTCAACTTCCGTACCATTGATTTCGTTAATGTTGAATTCTCTCGGAGCTGCTCTATGTCCATGTTGTACTGCGTGACTGATAGCGTTGAGTTTGGAATCCGCTTCGAAAAAATGAATGAATGAATGCAAACACGTAATGGTGAAGCACATACCGTATTACTCCGCGATGCTGCGCACTACGGTGGCCGTAAGCTTCGTAACTTACCAAGGCCGTGCTAAAACATTTTGACAGATTTATGAGCGCCGTGTACCATCTACAATCGGTTCTAGGTCAGAAGGCTCAACTAGAATTAATTCATACATTAGACGCACCGCATTTTTAGGCGCACTGTTGATTTTTGAGAAAGTTAAAGGATTTTAAGTGCGCCTTATGGTCCGAAAAATACAGTAATCAACAGATTGCCAAAACGCCTTTTTGTGATCAGCACATTTCATATTTGTTACTAAGGCGAACATGACCGATGACCATAATGTTCGATTAAGCACGCTGGTCTGATGTGTAATTCTTTATGTTTTCATTGTGAGTTGGAAAATTAAACTCATTTTCAACAGTTGAACAGAAAATCTATCCTAAATATTGCTTCTCCTACATTGTTTGTCCAAATTTAATCTTCAAAATTGTGAATATGCAGCTCTGGTGGCTCAGTGGTAAGAGACAAAAACACTTTGATTTGACTTTGCTTGTGAACCAGGTCAACTGATCAATTAAAAAGAACCAGTTCAAAACATTACTAGTTCAGGTCAATTTTCAGAAGAGAACACACATTTACAGAACTCGTATCACTGCCCTCCTATTATGTATTTGTTAAGGCTGAAGGTGATGTAAAGGACACACTGATGCTGCCTGTTTCTATTGTGGTAGGAACACAGCTGGCCAAATGCACACAGAACACAAAGCAAAAACATTCTGCTGATGGAGAAGTCAAAATGTTGAGCCCTGATATATAATATAATATCATGCCTTTCCCTGCAATTATACATGCACAAAAAGCACATTTTAACCATGTAACACAATATGCAGTCTATTGTAATGGCACTAAAGCAGCAACAATTTAAAATGAACCCACTGCATACATTATGATAAATGTTTCACTGTCACTTCATTGGCTGAAAAAGGCATGCCTACTCCAAAGCAACTGATCATGTGTGATGTCTCCCATTCTTATTCAAGCCATGATTTTGGTTTAAAGCGTGTTTTCACAACAGGAATTGGTTGTTGAAGGCATTGCAGGCAGGTCACAGTAATGTAATTATTAAACGTTTAACTGAAAATTACATAAAATATATAATGAAATAAAATTACAGGCATGTCTGTATGAATTGTTTGTGACTGCTATACAGCTGGCATTAAATATATAAAGTATATAATATATGAAAAAAATGAAATATGTCTTTTATAGACTACATCTAATTCACATATGAATGACAGAAAACTAGTACGAGTGAACCCTTGCGACACCTGCTGACAGAAAAGAGAATGGCAGTCTTGAAAAGCATAAAAAAATGGTATCACTACTTTTTTCAAGAAAATAATACAATAAAACTATTAAAAACGCTTAAAAATAAAAGAAATGCAGTATGTAAAAACATATTTCATGTTTCTGGATAATGCAACAGCAAAAAAGATTACTGAATGACTGCAAAGTAAGAGACGCAATCTCTAAAAGCTTATATTGTACAGGTTCGCTTCTTAAAGAAGCTTTGATTAACACAAAATATTTAAAAACATTTGGTAGCACCGAATCTCATAAAAAGGAAAGAAAGACGCCGACAAGTTGTCATATATTACAAAGGTTTCATTTAATGATAGTCTATGGTAGATTATTTAAGTTGATGGAGGTTGTTTGACAAAAAGGTTGAGATACCATGTTCTAATGCATGAATTGTAATTACATGATGCAGCCACCTCTCACCCACCGTATTGTGGAAAACATATTGGAGTTTATGAGGACAACATGCAGAAAGAGATGGAGAAGGAACAAGAAAAGTTAAATCTAACCAAATGAGCTCAATCTACTGCATTTGTAGCCTGTAGCCTACCATGTATTACGTCAAACATATTTTAAGTAAAGAAAGGAAAATGTACTTTATTGAAATTTGCCTATAAGACAACCTATAATCTTTTACATTCAGTAAATATTGTAATTGTGTCAAAAATGCACATTCCTTTTTTTGGTCAGGTTATTTTTAATACATTTTTATTTAAATTAATTCTATCAAGTTTTTCCATATTTTTCTTCCAGTTTATTCGTTTCCAATTACGGCTCACTAACTGTAGTGTAATCTGTCACACAACGGCTACCCACCTATGAGCTGATGCTCATATAATGACATCAGACAGGCTGAACAGGGCTGGAGGCAGCTGCTAACTGCCCCACTCCATACATGTTAGATCACAAATGGGGAACTGGCCAGTAGAGATGCACCGATTGCAATTTTCTTGGCCGATTCCGAACTTTTAAATATATGACTAGCTGATTCTGATTTTGGCCGTTTCTTTCCATCTAAGAATTATAAACAGCAGCATAAGAAAACAACTGCTATGGACAGATTACAGGAGCTGCTGACTTTGGTCACAAAATATCAATCACTGCAAACTTGTTCAAATTGTACATAATTGCAGCCTTGATAAGAGCCTTTTATCAGTTAGTGAAAGGGTACGAGTACAAGCACAGACACTGAATTGCACTCACCACAGGTAGCAGCGTACACTAACCAAGAAGGTAAGTCAAGTCAAGTCAAGTCAGATCTATTTATGTAGCGCTTTTTACAATGGAGCATTGTCTCAAAGCAACTTTACAAGTTTAGATTATCTCCTAATAACTACGTCCAAACCCAAATTGAGCAAGCCTAGGGCGACAGTGGCAAGGAAAAACTCCCTGAGTTATAGGAAGAAACCTTGGGAGGACCAAGACTCAAAAAGGGACCCGACCTCCTTGGGCGGTAAGTCATTACTGTAAGCCTCTGAATGCAGTAAAAAGACACTCTTGTTCGAAATCCCAGACATAAATGTTACAGCACAATTAAAAACACACACTGTGAGCTGTTATTATCTAATAAAAGGAAATGTACACATAAAACAAATCACACACTCACAAGAACCCAAATATAAACAGACCACCGAGCCACACGCTAAACGCTGGGACCGAGAAACAAACACAGAGCGGCAGAGCATTAACTGTTCAAGTTTAAAGCTCCTTACACACATGAACCGAATTCTGAATTAATGCGAGTAGAGCACTGTGCTGTTCATGTATGTGACTGTGTTTGTACTGCTGTCACCTTTAGGATTTGGAAGCGCTGGAAAAGCGAAACAAGGTCAGTCCTTTATTTCAAACGTCTCCTGGGCTCTTAAAGGATACACAGCTCAACAAACATGACCGAATCAGCTTCATCCCTCACAAAGACGTCGTTTGCTGGAGTTAAACTCGGCTCTTTCATTAAACACCATCCGCGGCTGATCGGAGCTTCATTCATCTGACAGGTTTGTTATGTTATCTGTAAGTCCAGCTCTAACCCAGAGAAGCTGCTGATGCTCTGTAACTCTGCCCTTACATTTCTGACTGATCAGATTAACATTAAGAGCTTCATCATACAAATTTATAATCACTAATCAAACGGGATCCTAGACTTTGATTAGAACACCGGGATCTCACTCCGATTTGCTTCAGTTAAAGCACTCCCTCTCGAGTATTATTGCTTAAATAACTGAGAACAAAACTATATATATATATATATATATCGTACTGCGAGAGTATCGTACTGCGTTATCACTTGTCCAGGTAAAATTAAAATTCAAAATTCAGAATATGGTTTCTGCTCAATGTGTATTTATGTTTATTATCGGATTCCCATCGTGAAGTCGAAATATTGTAAATAATAATCCAGGGAGTGTCTGTATTGGATTGATATCGGACTGTACTGATTGATAACAGGGGTAAAGCGAGCACATGTGCATAAATTTCTTATAGCAGGATATCTACACAATTTTCAGTCAAAAATTCAATCACAGTTTTAAACTGAAATAAGCAGAAAAGTTATTCTTCAAAACCATCTGCCCAGCTGTCTGTGAACGTGAACTTGGACGGCCTCTCATTTACACCCTGGTTTTGCCCATGACTGGTTTGTCTTCTTTATTTTTGGTTAATAAACCTTTAAGTTTTCTACTCGAGTTTGATTCCCATTTCTAGCTCAGTCCAACATCAGATCGTAGTGATATTACTATACAACGTCACTCCATCACTCACCATCACTGCACATTAAAACAGCTATAGTAAGAACTGTCCATTCTTAAAATGTTTATAGTAAGTCTAAAGGTTGTTTGCTGAATGTAGATTATATAGTCACGAACTGAGTCACGAAATGAAAGTATTGATGGAATACACCAACTGACCTAAGGAGCCCATTATAGAGTCTACAGTGTTCTATTCTTTTTTCAATTTGAAAAACACGCTGCAGCATTTTTTAACCACAACAGATGCATAATGCTGACCTGCTTTCTTCCAAGTTTACAAACCGACAACTTATAGGTTGAAGAGAACGTCAGTTATTAAAGAATTATAGGAAAGGTAACACATTGCTTACTGGTAGAAACACAAAGATACTGGTAGAACTCCCAAAGAACCTGACGATACATGATATCCAGTCACTCAATCAAAATTCAATATTCAGAATTAGTAACTGACGTAATTTTGGCCACCGAATATTTTGGTTTTGTCTTCTGTTAAAAAAAAAAAAAAAAAAAAAAAAAATTTATTAGTTCTATTAATACGTTCTCCACTGTGTGTTTACAAATGTTACACAATATGAAAAAAAATTCAAGACGGTGAAAAGAAATAACCAATGCCACATCCTACTAAATCACAAAGGATTTCAATTAGTTGAAACGTTCAATAAATAACCATAAATACTTCGTCAGTGCAATTCCTTCAATTATTTTAAAGCTCACAACGATATGCACTCTTCCATTAGAAAAAATAGCACAGTTTTAATAGTTTAGCATATATACAGTACAAACTTTATCAATGAACTATGAGGGCAAAAAAACAACAACAACAACAAAATTAATTAACATACTTAATTGTAATTGAGGTAAAATGTTCAATTCATCATGATATAGATTTGAGGTTATATCGCCAAGTACTACTCAGAAGCATGATAAATATTACCGTACTTTTCGGACCATGAGGCGCACTTAAAATCCTTTAACTTTCTCAAAAGTCGACAGTGCGCCTTTAAATGCGGTGCGTCTAATGTATGAATTAATTCTGGTTGTGCTTTCTGACCTAGAACCGATTGTAGATGGTACACGGCGCTCATAAATCTGTCAAAATGTTTTAGCACGGCCTTGGTAAGTTACGAAGCTTACGGCAACCGTAGTGCGCAGCATCGCGGAGTAATACGGTATGTGCTTCAGCATACCTGTAATTGGCGCCAGCATCGCGGAGTAATAACGGTATGTGCTTCAGCATTTAGGGTACGTTGCATTCATTCATATTCCTTTTCGAGAAGCGGGATTTCAAACCTCAACGCCCATCGGTCCAGACGCAGTACAACAATGGACATAGAAGCAGCTTGCGAGAGAATTCAACATTAACGAATCAATGGTACGGAAGTGGAGGAAGCAAGAAGACGCCCTGCGCCAGGTAAAGACCAAACTGAGCTTCTGACTTAAGAGTTTTGTTTCATTTAATGCGTCTTATAACCCGGTGCGCTTTATGTATGAAAATATACCCGTTAGCAGCCGATCATTGATATCGCGCCTTATAACCCGGTGCGCTTTATGGTCCGAAAAATACGGTATGTGATTTACACTCAAAATCTTTCAATAATATGCAAACGCTTCACCAACACTCCAGTAACATCCCAAGGGTACCGACTGCAATGATGACCTCTATGGCCATGAATGCAACCTCAGAGTGAGCAATGTGTGTAACACTAATTACACTTTGCAAGCCAACAGCGGATTTTATCCATCGGCCTACATCCTTCGTCTACATACAAACTGTTTATACTGATCTTCCACAGCCAGGTCAAGTCAGATTAAAGAAGTACCCTAAGGCGTCTCCACCTTTCTGTCTGCTTTGCTTAGCGGAGACACCGAGTGCCTTCGGCTCACCCTGAAATAAAAATCAGCTTAGCACTGATACATTGTTTAACATTTAAAAATGTCATGGACACAGGCATAGCTTACTCCTGGATGGGAACTGTTGAATATCTCTGTCATTAAGGTCATTAGGGAAGCAACGATCGATTACTAGCTGTAGTATTAGATATACTAAACCAACCAACATTTTATTCATTACTTTACTCTGTAAAAAATGTCTGGAACGCAGCTGTGAACAAATCTATTGGGCCAAACGTTTTTATTCCCCTGCAGGCTAAATTTAGCAGTTGTAAAGAAAAGCAGCACATAAGCTGGAGTATGCAGCTGTGGTGAAGGAGGATCTCACCCCTCCTTCATCACGACCACCATAATATCATCGCCACTAAAACTGATAGCAACGACCCCTGGAGGAGACAAAATGGGAACAGTGCATCATCCTTAGAGTTTGGATGAGCACGTGTTTGGCAGTAGTTCAGGTGCATATGAATGTGCTATATTTGCTGTGTTTAGACTTTATGGGGCACGTGTTATCAACTGCTGAAACATTAGGCTTAAAATGCTGTGCTGCCAATGCCCAAGGCATGGCAAATGGCATGGCACCATTGGTCGTGTGTGTGTGTGTGTAGTTTAGGGGGGTCCACAGCAAATAGGGTAAGTAGGCTTGGCAGACTGTGGGCTTGACATGACCTACTTCACAGTATATACCAGAGATTACCAGAGATGTGTCTTTATAACCTTACACACACACACACACACACACACACACACACACACACGACTAGACTATGCAAAAATAATTGTGGGTGGCATCACACCAAGGTCAGGATTACACTGCAGACCACCGACAGTATACATCACAAGCATCATCATTTATCAACCTTATGGTCAGTCTCCATTTTAGTTGGTATTAAGTATCATTTATCATGCACATAATTGTGATTAGATTTAAAAATCGGTGCTGATCTGATAACTTCAATATGAATACCAAAATTATTGCTTTTTTCAATGTCTAAATGCATGCTCAATAATCCAGGTAAGCAATTCCCACAAAGTTGAGTCAGTTAATTAGAACAAAACCTTGTGTCCAGATGAACTAATTCAACTTTCTGGTTCTTTTTTGATAACTTCTAATTGTGACAATAAACAAGACATGACAAAGAGAAATATACTCCCCGAACAAATAACTGTATTTAAGGTAGTAGTAACTTCAGGCTCCAGGAGATGGTGTTGGATGAGAATGATCAGGCTACAAATACCTGCATGTATGTTAAAAAGGTTGAGAAGAGGTGGTACAGTGCAGTGAATGTCTCGTTCAATATGTGGAAAATGAATCTCGAGCAGATGTTAACGACTGGCAGAAAAGAGTGATAGCATTTAGGCATGCCAAAGGCCATAGTGTGAAGGAAGTCGCTGAATTTGCAGGTGTACCGAAGCGTACGATGGTCATGCATACAGCATACTCCGATCTAGAGATCAGACTAGGAAATCTGATAAGAGAGCTGGATCAGACTACTAATTGCATGTATACCAGTTTCCTGATTACAATCAGTGTTTTTCAGTCTGCGCATGTGCATGAGCATTCCCCCATGGTTGCCAGGTGTGCACATTTCTAAAGACTTTGCTTTATTTGGCTTACTTTTCCATTGACTTTAGCAGGAGTCATGTAAACCTGCGAGTTTCCCATTATCTGATTACATAACTGCATGTATATTCATTTATCAGCTTACTGACGAAATCAGATTTTCTGCAGTTACCGGATTATTAAGTGCATGTCAATGCACTCATTGTTACATCATTTTATAAATAATTAGTGTAAAGTCACATGCACAGAAAGTCTCTACCAACCAAGTGAGAACTGTTTCTAATCCAGATGTGAGCTAATGAGGTAGTTACCTACAGCTTCTGTGCAACGTCCAGACTTAAAAGACAGATTTATTTCCTATTATAATTTATCAGCAATTTTAGGACCTCAATCATTAAAGTGAAGGGACTTTGAAAGGCACATACCTATGCTAAGAAAATAAAGACAAAATATGTACTGAATGGGAGCAATTCTAAATTCACTTCACCGTCCATCTGCTTTCCTGCTGGGGGTTGCAGTGGCAATTCTATATTCATATTCTGGATTCAAATGCAATTGGGCTGACTAAATATTTGTCAACTGACTGACTAGATCCACTGATTCAATGTTATAAATATTAATGAGAAAGTGGAAGGGCTTTGTAAATGGTTCAAGTTTCAAATGGATTGCAGCTTCTTTCTCCTCTTAAATGTGTCTTTGTTGTTAATCATGTTGGACTGTTCATTTTTTATATGATGAATAATATTAAACCAATAACAATAATTTGAACTGGATCATATACAAAGAACAGCCTCAATAATTTAACCGTCATAAAGAATGCAAGCACTTCTGAATATGGATGAGTATGTGAATTTATTATAGCCCCCCACAAAAAAGGTAAAAAGTTATATCAGGGAAATACAGCCATAGGCATTGTGTGTGAACTTCAGGCTGACATTGAAGCCCTGATTTGCTTTGCCTGTATAAAGCCTTGTGCAAACTTGATAATTCACACAATCAAAATGTGCAAGCTATTTACTACCAGGGTCTACAGAGGATTGCCTTTCAAACTAAATAGCTCAGTTTGTAAGTTTGCCTTAACAGTATCACATCTGTGTGTCTCAACAGTACCTAGTGTACAAAATATATGGCGGTGTCAGAAAATGCATTCTGGTTATATTTTTAAATATTTATGTTGCACTATGATTTAGCAAGCCTGAGAGTCATTTACATGAAATGTGTGTGTAATGCAATAGGACAGACAGGTTGTAATCTGACGTAGATTTACACCGATGTTGAGTACGAGAAAGAAAAACTCATCAACAGCAAAAACAGCCTTTTGTAAATCAAGTCATCATTTTAGAGGCAAAACCACAGAAAAATGTACAGAAAATGGAGCCAAAAACGGCATTCCCTGCCAGAAAATGCATCCTGCATGCAGAGTTCCGCTGCAGTACACTTTATACATATACCTACAGTGGTGCTTGAAAGTTTGTGAACCCTTTAGAATTTTCTATGTTTCTGCATAAATATGACCTAAAACATCATCACATTTTCACACAAAGTCCTAAAAGTAGATAAAGAGAAACTAGTTAAACAAATGAAAAAAATATCATACTTGGTCATTTATTTATTGAGGGAAATGATCCAATATTGCATATTAGTGAGTGGCAAAAGTATGTGAAGCTCTAGGATTAGCAGGTCATTTGAAATTGAAATTAGAGTCAGGTGTTTTCAATCAATGAGATGACAATCAGGTGCGAGTGGGCACCCTGTTTTATTTAAAGAACAGGGATCTATCAAAGTCTGCTCTTCACAACACACGTTTGTGGAAGTGTATCATGGCACGAACAAAGGACATTTCTGAGGACCTCATAAAAAGAGTTGTTGATGCTCATCAGGCTGGAAAAGGTTACAAAACCATCTCTAAAGAGTTTGGACTCCACCAGTCGGACTGTCTACAAATGGAGGAAATTCAAGACCATTGTTACCCTCCACTTGAATGTGCGACCAACAAAGATCACTACAAGAGCAAGGCCTGTAATAGTTGGCGAGGTCACAAAAGACCCCAGGGTAACTTCTAAGCAACTGAAGGCCTCTCTCATATTGGCTAATGTTAATGTTGATGAGTCCACCATCAGAAGAACACTGAACTACAATGGGATGCATGGTAGGGTTACAAGGAGAAAGCCACTGCTTTCCAAAAAGAACATTGCTGCTCGTCTGCAGTTTGCTAAAGATCACGTGGACAAGCCAGAAGGCTATTGGGAGAATGTTTTGTGGATGGATAAGACCAAAATATAACTTTTTGGTTTAAGAGAAAAGCGTTATGTTTGGAGAAAGGAAAACACTGCATTCCAGCATAAAAACCTTATCCCATCCATGAAACATGGTGGTGGTAGTATCATGGTTTCTGCCTGTTTTGCTGCATCTGGGCCAGAACAGCTTGGCATCATTGATGGAACAATGAATTCTGAATTAAATCAGAGAATTCTAAAGGAAAACATCAGGACATCTGTCCATGAATTGAATCTCAAGAGAAGGTGGGTCGTGCAGCAAGACAACGCCCCTAAGCACACAAGTCGTTCTACCAAAGAATGGTTAAAGAAGAATAAAGTTCATGTTGGAATGGCCAAGTCAAAGTCCTGACTTTAATCCAATCGAAATGTTGTGGAAGGACCTGAAGCGAGCAGCTAATGTGAGGAAACCTACCAACATCTCAGAGCTGAAGCTGTTCTGTATGGAGGAATGGGCTAAAATTCCTCCAAGCCGGTGTGCAGGACTGATCAACAGTTACAGGAAACGTTTAGTTGCAGTTATTGCTGCACAGGGGGGGTCACACCAGATACTGAAAGCAAAGGTTCACATACTTTTGCCACTCACTAATATGTAATATTGGATCATTTTCCTCAATAAATAAATGACCAAGTATAATATTTGTGTCTCATTTGTTTAACTGGGTTCTCTTTATCTACTTTTAGGACTTGTGTGAAAATGTGATGATGTTTTAGGTCATATTTATGCAGAAATACAGAAAATTCTAAAGGGATCACAAACTTTCAAGCACCACTGTATGTGGTATCTGCATTTGGTTTGATGCAATATCCGGTAGTAGCTTTTGCGATTCATTTGTTGACTCAAGCTTTACTTATTGAATAATGACCTACTCAGCAAATAGTGTACAAAAAGATACAGTGGTGCCTAAAAGTTTGTACATTTTCTATGTGTCTGCATAAATATGACCCAAAACATCAGCAGATATTGTGTCCCCAAAAAAGAAGAGAACCCAGAACCCATTTTAACAAATAAGATAAAATATGACACTTGGTCATTTATTTGTTGAGAAAATGATCGACTACTGCAAATCCGTGCGTTGCAAGTATGTGAACCTTTCCATTCAGTATATGGTGTGAATTCCCTTGTGAAGACCTGTAGAAAGTAGGCCTGGGCAATAAAATGATAATGATATGTATCACGATAGACACATCGATAGCAATAAGAACACACGCAAGCCACCAGGAAACCACAAATATGCCAAGTTCGGTTCTATGAATAAACCCCAAGAGTGCGCCCGATCTGGCTCATAAACAGCCCATCATATCCCTTGATGAAAGGTGCTCTTAGTACCAAGCAAGCAGCCAATCATTTAACAGATCTCAAGTTCGGTTGCACCATCGATGTAAAGACAACAACAAAACCAGCGTGGTGTGTGAAAATGACAGCGAGAAAAAAAATCCAAACCTACATGGCCCTGTGTGAAAAAGTGATTGCTCCTAAACCTGGTTGGGCCACCCTTAGCAGCAACAACTGCAACCAAGCGTTTGCGATAACTTACAATGAGTCCTTTACAGCGTTGTGGAGGAATTTTGGCCACTCATCTTTGCTGAATTGTTCAGCCACATTGGTGGGTTTTTGAGCATGAAAAGCCTTTTTAAGGTCACGCCACAGCATCTCAATAGGATTCAGGTCAGGACTTTGACTAGGCCACTCCAAAGTCTTCATTTTGTTTTGCTTCAGCCATTCAGAGGTGGACTTGCTGCTGTGTTTTGGATCATTGTCCTGCTGCAGAACCCAAGTTGGTTTCAGCTTGAGGTCACGAAGAGGTGGCCGGACATTCTCCTTCAGGATTTTTTGGCAGACAGCAGAATTCATAGTTCCATTTATCACAGCAAGTCTTCCAGGTCCTGAAGCAGCAAAACAGCCCCAGACCATCACACTACCACCACCGTATTTTACTGCTGCTATAATGTTCTTTTTCTGAAATGCTGTGTTACTTCTTTTACTCCAGATGTAATGGGACACACACCTTCCAAAGAGTTCAACTTTTGTCTAGTCAGTCCACAGAATGTTTTCCCAAAAGTCTTTGGGATCATCAAGATGTGTTCTGGAAAAACTGAGATGAGCTTTAATGTTCTTTTTGCTGAGCAGTGTTTTTTTGTTTTTTAACTCTGCCATGCAGGCCATTTTTGCCCAGTCTCTGTCTTATGGTGGAGGCATGAACACTGACCTTAACTGAGGCAAGAGATGCCTGCAGTTCTTTGGATGTTGTTGTGGGGGCTTTTGTGACCGGATAAGTCGTCGCTGTGCTCTTGGGGTAATTTTGGTCGGCCTGCCACTCCTGAGAAGGTTCACCACTGTTCCATGTCTTCACCATTTGTGGATAATGGCTCTCACTGTGGTTCGCTGGAGTCCCAAAGCTTTAGAAATGGCTTTATAACCCTTTCCAGACTGATAGATCTCAGTTACTTTCTTTCTCATTGTTCCTGAATTTGTTGGATCTCGCATGATGTTGTAGCTTTTGGGGATCTTTTGGTTTGTTACTTCACTTTGCCAGCAGGTCCTATTTAAGTGATGTCCTGATTGAGAACAGGTGGGGCAATAATCAGGCCTGGGTGTGGCTAGAGACAGTGAACTCACTGTGATAAACCATAGTTAAGTTATGTTTTAACAAGGGGGCAATCAGTTTTTCACACAGGGCCATGTAGGTTTGGATTTTTTTCTCCCTTAATAATAAACACCTTCATTTAAAAACTACATTTTGTGTTTACTTGTGTTGTATTTGACTAATATTTAAATTGGTTTGATGTTCCGAAACACTTAAGTGCGACAAACATGCAAAAAAACAGGATCCCAGGAAGGGGGCAAACACTTTTGAACACAACTGTATTAGGTTGCACATACTGTTTATTTAACATCTTATTAAATGAAGGGCATCAATAATGTGCACACAAGTAAGGTTGTAAGAAGTGCTCAGGGACTACCTTTATATTAGTTCAGAGTAATGAGCACCAGCTAATACTCTCAGAATTCTGAGCACTATTTTGAAACTGTCGAATAAACGTACAAGAGGGAAAACCCGAAGGCAATGACAGATAAAAGGTGTCTGATTTCCCAGAGATTTCACAGCGCTAGATCTCCTTTATTAACCATCACAAATTTGTCTACTTAATTACTGATTTTTGATAACAGGTAATCCAAACATGTCTCTCATCTTAAACGAAGGATTTAAAAGTCTAAATATTAACACAAAGATAATTGGGGTTAAGCCAACCATGAGATAAGTGTGTGCTGAGAAAAAAAAAACAGCAGAGGCTGTGAAGGAGAGAATTAAAGGGCTGGAAGTGTGAAAAAATATGACGGTTAAAGTAGAAACCAACAACTTAATTTGCTTCAGTTCTTTAATATGCCACTCCTCTGTCTTTCGCCACCTCTTCTGCTTCTCCTCTCTTTTAAATGTTATTTCTGCAAAGGTGTCAGTGGCAGCTTTGAGAAGAACGGATCTCACACTAATTAAAATCAACTTCTAAGCGACAGTCTTGCAGCTCCCTAGCTTGTAGACTCCATGTCTCAGATATTAGATGGGAAAGCACAATTAGTCAAACATGCATGTAATCACAAACACTGGACAAAGTGGTTATGTTATGTAAACCGTTTAAAAGGCTTTCAAGCTGGAGCCAAAGGCAGATCCCCATGTCTGACAGTTGCAGACAGTTATAGTGGCTAAACCCTCTTTAAATGTACCGTGAGAAGCAGCCTAGTGTCAGGTTAGAAGTCATGTATGGTAGTAAATGTGTGTGTGTGTTGGCATGAGAGACAATGAGACTCACAGGGAACAGCACGCAGATAGAGATTTTCCCGTATGACTTGCTGAAGCTGACTGTCCATGGACCCAGGTGTGAAACATTTACTGAGATATAACCTCAGATCCTTACACAGTGTTGAGCCTGTAACAAAGAGAATGATGTTAATGCTCTATCAACAAAATCAAAAATACACTAAGTAGCTGTGTGTCACACAGATCCAACCCCTACTGCAAAAAGCACTGAGATTCAGGAGTCTCTGGCAAGGCGGAACACACATGAACATGAACAGACCAGAAAACCTTTTATCTGGACCATTGGTGCCAGGAAACCATACATTTGTACCATAGGTATCAGGAAACCCTACATCTGGACCACGTTTCTCAATACAAAGTACACGAAGTTCGGACTTGTGTACTTCCTAGTCTGGACTTGGCAAGTGGGATGGAAGGACGCAGTTTGGTTATTCTACAATTGGAACAGCAGCGTACTGGTCTATAGATAAAACCTAACCTAGATAAAAACCTAAAACATCTTGTATAAAGCTTGTCAGTGGTGGAAAAAGTGCTCAGATCGCATTTAAGCATAAAATAAAAACCTTCCCAAACATAAGTGAGCAGCACTTGGTTAGATGCGAACTTAGAAATGGAGCAGTACATGGGCTGCAACTGATGACATTTCACAAGTACACAAACTCAAGTACAGAAAAGTACGCATATTGAGAAACAGTCCATATCTCTACTGCTGAGCCTCACTGGTTCAAATCCCAACTCTGGGAGTTGCAATTTGGTTTCAGGGGACATTTAATTCCAGGTGTATGGTTTCCGGGTACAATAAGTCTGGATGTTCATGTATATTCTGATTCAACATTGTGGGCAGAGTCCGTGTGACGAACAGAACAGGCCAAGGGTGTCCGCAGTAGGGATGGGGGGTATGGCGGTATTATTAAATGGTGACCTTATTTAAAAATACCTATTCAAAGCAACGCTAGAGCAGTCAAAAAAATTAGCCAAACCCTCAGACAAGGACACTGCTACTGACATAATGGTCACTAGATGGCATTACATTGATCAAGATCAACTTGCGTTCGTCCAATGTGCCATTCGCTTCTGTGTTTATAGTCAGTCTTGTGAGGTTATTAAATTCGAATGCTTTTTGTCTCTTCCATCTTTCAGCATAATGTTCTGCATAGTTATATATGTATGGCATGCACGAGTCAAAGGCATACATTACAAACATACTATATACCAGACTTAAGATGTTTTAATGCGACTGAAATGCGATTTTTAAATATAAGAAATAGGCTATTCCATTACTTGTTTCCTCTCTTAACAGTCATATTTCCTTGTACGCTTAATAGGCTATATGTTTTAGCGCTCAATGTCTCTGAAATGCTATTGTGAATACATTGATTACAACAGCCCCATCCATGCCTTCACACCTGTGAATTACCGTATTTTTCGGACCATAAAGCGCACCGGGTTATAAGGCGCGATATCACTGATCGATTACTAACGGATCTATTTTCATACATAACGCGCACCGGGTTATAAGACGCATGAAATGAAACAAAACTCTTAAGTTCCGTCGGAAGCTCAGTTTGATCTTCTTTACCTGGCGCAGGGCGTCTTCTCGCTTCCTCCACTTCCGTACCATTGATTCGTTAATATTAATTCTCTCGCAGCTGCTCTATGTCCATGTTGTACTGCGTGACTGATAGCGCTGAGTTTGAAATCCGCTTCGAAAATAAATAAATGAATGAATGCACGTACCCTAATGCTGAAGCACATACCGTATTACTCCGCGATGCTGCGCACTATGGTTGCCGTAAGCTTCGTAACCTACCAAAGACCGTGCTAAAACATTTTGACAGATTTATGAGCGCCGTGTACCATCTACAATCGGTTCTAGGTCAGAAAGCACAACCAGAATTAATTCATACATTAGATGCACCGCATTTTAAGGCGCACTGTCGATTTTTGAGAAAGTTAAAGGATTTTAAGTGCGCCTTATGGTCCGAAAAATACGGTACTCCAAAAGGGATATTATTTATTTATGCATTCCAATAATGCACACCCCAAACTCACTCTCAATAGAATATCATTAGTGCCCCCCCCCCCCCCCAGTAATACCGTATACCGCCATTATCTGAAGGCGCTACGACAGTATGACATGCCACCCACCCCTAGCCACCATTTTACACATTTCCAAAAATTTATATTCAGAATTGCACATGCAGTGTCCTTGCTAATCTGTAAATCACTAATTTGAAAGCCTGAATAAGAAGAATAATTTAATTACAGGTATAGCTGATACAGAATATCCATAGCTAGCCTTTCTAGTTTCTAAGCACAGAGACATTTCCACAGATTGAATAAAATAGCCCACTCTACTCGTCTTCTCTGAACTATTCATCTGCTCTAGAGTGCTTTATGGATTCTGATGACAAGCCACTTGGTTGTTATAAATGAGCTGCATCCCTCTCCTACTTCTCAAAATGACAGACAGCCCCTAAGATGAGACCACCCCACCCCTCACCAACATGTCATATGCTCTCCCGCAAAAAAACATATTTTATAGTCATAAAAAAGCATTAGTACTCACACAACCACACAAACTCATGCACACACATTAATGGACTCTGTGTCAGCCGTCGTCCTGATATATTAAGTGTGATCATTCAAATTCAAACGTGATTAATTCAACATTAATAACTAGCAGTGGCTGAAACTGTTTTCACAAAATAAATCACACAGTGTTACCTACCTAAAACAAAGCAACACATTTTGGGACTGTAACCAAAAACAGGACAGACTCAGATGAATAACCAGAGACATTACATATTGATCTGGACTAAAATAAATACCCCAGATTTAGCAAAAAGGATTCCTCTGGGAGGTTGGGTTTATGTAAGGTAATAGTACAATGGGCGGTATTAGACATAAGCCTTTGTATAGCTTTAAATGCACTGCACAGTCAAAGTACTGGACATCCCTGTATCCCCTTCATATGGGGATTGATATTGAGGTGGTCCCACTTTTATGCTTTGTTCAATGCACAACATAAGTGGAGCAACAACCTGACTGGGAATTAGTGTTTCAATTCACCTTAAAGGTGTAGGATGGGGGTGGGACCAAGATACTGCAGGACAAGATACTGCAGTAAAGTTCGTTCATACCAAAAAAAAAAGTGCACAGTTGTTAACGACCTTGGTTTGTGCACAGGGTGCTGAAACCGAAAAGGGCTTACAGAAATTTGTTAACGCAAATACCTAAATCACCCAGTCTGATGGCTGCAACGTTTAGCTTTTAGCAGACCAAGAAGACCTGCTGAAGTTCAGACTGAACATCAGAATGGGGAAGCAAGGTAATTTAAGCGATTTTACATGTGGCATGGTTGCTGGTGATAGTACAGGCTGGTCCGTGTATTTCAGAAATTGACGCACAGGCATCTCTAGGGTTTACAGAGAATGGCCCGAAAGAGAGAAAATATCCAGTGAGGGCAGTTGTCGGGGCTTGTTGATGCCAGAGAAAGGCAGCAGTAACTCAAATTATAACTCTTTACTATCTAGGTATGAAGAAGAGCATAACCTCTGAATGCACAACACGTCAAACCTTGAGGCAGATCGGCTACAGCAGGAACAGACCACACTGGGTGACACTCCTGTCAGCTAAGAACAGGCTACATTTTGCACAGACTCACATAAGTTACATAATAGATGACTGGAAAAACTTTGCCTGGTCTCAATTTCTGCTGTGATATCCAGATGGTGGAGTCAGCATAAACAACATGAAGGCATGGATCCATCCTGCCTTGTATCAACAATGGGGGATATTGAGCATCTTTTAAAGGGCACAGTCTACCCGTGTCCATCCCTTTATGACCACAGTGTACCATCTTCTGATGACTACTTCCAACAGGATAAAGTGCCAAGTCACAAAGCTCAAATAATCTTAAACGGGTTTCTTGACCATGACAATGAGTTCACTGCACTCAAATGGCCTCCATGGTCACGAGATCTCAATCCAAGCACTTTTGGGATGTGAGATTCAGATCATGGCTGTGCAGCTGACAAATCTGCACCGACTGTGTGATGCTATCAGGTCAGTGTGAACCAAAATCTCTGAGGAATGTTTCCAGCATCTTGTTGAACACATGCCATGAAGAATGAAGGCAGTTTTGAAGGCAAAATGGGGTTCAACGCGATACTGGCAAGGTATACCTAATAAAGTGAACGTATAGTGTTACTGTGATATAAAATGACACATAGCGTGATAGAGGATGCCGGCCAGATAGCTCACGCCTAGTGTCCACATACTACACGTGAAGTAATGTATGAAACAACAGTTAATTGTATTGACTGGTTGAAAACTCTGCAATCTAACAGTTAACAGTGGGCGAGAGGTTACAGAGGTGAGGGATGATGAAGACGTATTTATTCCGAGAGAAAAGCTGATGAAGACTGGTGCTGAGAAAATGCTGGTAATCAATCTGAGCTGGGAGGGCAAGGGGAATCACGATCGGATATGACATATTGTTCTGCGCTGCATATCTAGTGCAGTCATCCATAAGCTTCAGACAACTCTGCTGTGAGGTGCAGACAAAATCATGGCGAATAACATTACACTTCCTCTTCAAAGGGATTCAGAACAATAAAACAGCTATGAGGAAAAAGATTTAATTTAATCAATGGCAAGCATACTGCAAAAGTTTCCTCTTTTAACCTCAATTAGCCTGGTCACATATGAGGGGATCAAGAGCCCATCTCTGTAGTTCTACAATTACAGCCTGTAGTCCATCTGTTTCTCTATATACTTTGTTAGTCCCCTTTACTCTGTTATTTAATGGTCAGGACCCCACAGATCAGGCACTATTTGGGTGGTGGATCATTCAAGACAACAAGACAAATTTCCCCTTGTGGGATGATAAAAGGCCATCTTATCTTATATCTTAAATAAAGAATAAGCAAAAAATAAACTATATAAAATATAGAATGTCCAAGACTTTTGCACAGTACAGTAGCATGTTACCCACCTACACAGAAACTTTGAGGATCGTGCATCACTCAGTCCATAAATCTGTCTGATCCATCCTAAATTACAGTTTCCATGCTTTAATGTTTTCATGGACTTACCTGGTGGAACAGTCTTGATGCGAATAGGATGGGGGCAGGTGTTAAGCACCCCACGTACGTCGCCTAGAGTCATGCCCAAAACAGGTGTTCCACCGATTTCCAAGATGATATCACCAACTGTGATCCCACCACCAGGTGCCGCTGTGACGAACGGGAACTCCCCATAGTCTGCGCCGCCCCCGATGGCTACACCCAGTTCTCCAGAGGTGCCCAAGAGAGGCACGAAGGTCTCCTGCACCTTGGAGCGCCAGTGCAGCTTCTTTACAGCCACCTTAGACATGGTGATGGAACTGAGAGACAGAGGGGAATTTGTGTTACAATCTAATATTCCACACACAGTCACAGATTCGCCCTAGATCTAAAAGTGAACATCTGCAAATGATATCAAAAGCGCCAAGTCTAAAAAGCTGGCCTTGAAAGATAAAGATAAGAATAGATAAGTCAGGGGGTCAATGTCAACCCCAAACAGCCCTATAGAGAGCTTGCTCATTTGCATGCAATTTGCAAGGCGCATTTGGGCACTGGCAGACGAGTCAGCAGATGTGCACTCTGTAGGAGGTGGAATTAACACTGCATGCACTTTATCCGTCATTGTGGAATTTATAATTTAAGGATACTACTGAGAGTAAATATACAGTTAGCATTTAAGCATAATGAAAAGGAATATAACTGAAACGTATAACAGAAAACAGTGAATAAAACCAATTCATAATTTGAAAGCCAAACTACAGAAATTTATACTGATGAATAAGTAATCTGATGCACAAGGATGCAGTCACATGTATATCTGCAGTCATAGCTTGAACATGTCAGCTCAGTCTTCCCATTATGATGATCATAGTTAAAGTGTAGCAAACAATGTGCCACTTTAGCTTAGGTTATACAAGCAACTAAGGAAATAAATTGGTTCTGGTGTACAAGTCCCTTATCCATCTCCCAATAAAGACACTCATATTTATTGCTGTTATCTGTACTGCAGGCAGGCATGGTTAGAAAGAAACTGTCAGCCGAAGAGCAAAGAAAGAAATAAGGAGCATCTAAGACAGAAAAGACTGAATTTGATCAGTGACCCAGACAGCAGAGGGAGATTCTAGACAAAGGACGACAAAGGCAGAAGAGTGAGACAAATGGGAGAATCGGGTGCCAAAAAGCAGAGGCATCAGATAAGGTACTGGAGGGATACTCAGAAAAGGTCTAGAAAGTGTAGGGCTATGCAGAATGAAGTGTAGCAAGACACACCCATCGACGGTCCACTAAATCAGAGCAGACATGTTCTTGCAATGGAATGGAAAAGAAGAAAAACTAGGAAAAGGCTTTTAACCGAAATAAATTCTTTGAAATTAAGAAGCTAGCAAAACAGCAAGACTGAATAAGAAGGCAAAAAAGTGGTAAAAAAAAAAAAAAAAAAAAGACAGAAGTTCCAATAATTGACAAATCAACATTTACATTATGTAGCAGACACCCTTATCCAGAGCGACTTACAATTGGTACAGTCTTACAATCCAAGCAATTGTGGGTTAAGGGTCTTGCTCAAGGACCAAACAGTGGTAGCTTGGCAGTGGGATTTGAACCCTGGACCTTCTGGTCCATAGTCCAGTACCTTAACCGCTAGGCTACCACAGTCCCACAGATACCACAGATACACTCTCCACAGACCACAACTGAGAAGATATCAGAAAGTCTGCTCAGAAATCTGAACATCAAGAACTCCTTTGTCATTAAGACTGGCAACTGACAAATCAACTGAAATCATCAGGCAACATTCTAAGGAATATGCGTTAGTGAATGAAATTAAGACAGCTCAGAAAAAATAAACATTTCTCCAAGGTTTCGGCCAGTTTGTTCAAATATAAACTTTTCCTCACATAACAACTGATACCATTGCAAGAAACCAGGATTCGGACTGTACAATAAACCTCTACAGTGAATTCATCAACCGGAACCCAACTGTGAAGCTCGTTACTCTCTGTTCTATGCTCTTCTATGTTACAGCACCAAAGGCACCACAGTATCACGAAAACGCAGACGTAATGCTTCAGGATCTGAGGTCGTTGAGTGGCAGTTCTCTCAGCATAAACACCTTACAGATGCCAGAGGTCAGAGGAGAACGGCAATCATAACTCAAATAACCACTCATTACAACCAAGGTATGCATAACTATCTATGAACGCACAACATGTTGAACCTTGAAGCACATTGGCTACAGAACAGGCAACCAGGACTAAAATTTGCACAGGCTCACCAAAATCGGATAGCAGAAGTTCTGAAAAGTGTTGCCTGATCTCGATGTCTACTGCAACATTCGATCGGTAGGGTCAGCATTTTGGATAAACATGAAAGCATGGATCCATCCTGCCTTGTAACAACAGTTCAGGCTGCTGCTGGTGGTGTAATGGTGTGGGGGATAATCTTGGCACACATCAGGTCCCTTAATACCAAATGAACCTCCTTTATACTACCTGAGTATTGTTGCTGACCATGTCCACCCCTGTATGACCAGTGTAGCCATCTTCGATGACTCTTTCCAGCAGGATAACCCACCATGGCACAAGGCTCAAAACATTACAAACTGGTTATTGAACATCTCAATCCAATATAGCAGCTTTGGGATGTGGTGGAACAGGAGATTGGCATCATGGCTGTTCAGCCAACAAATTTGCACATACTGCACATGAGAACCAAGAACTTGGAGGAAAATATCCACCACCTTGCTGAATCTATGCCTCAAAGAATTAAGACAGTTCTGAAAGCAAAATGGGGTTCAACTCAGTACTGAGCAAGGTGTACCTAATTAAGGCAGGTGATTGTGTAAAAGGAAATGAGTAAGTAAGGGAATTAATCTGAGACTAGGATAGTCAGCGAAAATTAATTCCACCACCAGAAGAACACTGAACAACAATGGTGTGCATGGCATCCTTTAGAATTCTCTGATATAATTCAGAATTCATTGTTCCATCAATGATGGCAAGCCGTCCTGGCCCAGATTCAGCAAAACAGGCCCAAATCATGATACTACCACCACCATGTTTCACAAATGGGATAAGGTTCTTA